>WSYQ01001121.1:0-11347 GCA_011426435.1 Lysiphlebus fabarum
CGGCTTTGCTCGAGGTGTATATCATCTTTTCAGAGTTGCTATTTGACTTTATCATTTGTTCAAAAAAATTTAGTCTGACTCATTCAAATAATACTTCTATTCCAATCTTTATCGTTTATTTTATAAATGTTGGAATTTATATCATATCAACTTAGCTATCTCTTTCTTAACGGTAGAGCTTGGTAACGCTGAGAAGGAAATAGGTCGATCAATTCTTTATCTTTTTAACAATAGTCGAAAAATATGATTTTCTTTTTTTTATTTAAATAGTAGAATGAATGACACACATACATTGACTTCGTTTTTAACAGTCAGTATGTTTTTGGACTACATATTTAATCTGTTGATTGTCAACACGACTGATTCAATTTTATCATTAATAACGTCATCAGTATATTTTTCATAGTAAATATTTTATTTTTTACTGATTAAGTATTTGATTTAAATTTATTATTTATGTAATTTTTTCATGTTGTAACTTCATTTTTATCTAAATTAATATTTGTTCATTTACTAATTTAAATTTTTCATATTACAGTTGATTGAATAAAATAAATAATTAAATCAAAATAAGATTTTAAATTATTTATTAATTATATAACTCAATACACAGATGATTTTTACGGTTGGAGGAAGATTCCACAAAGAAAAACCAAATTTAATACTTTTGATGATTTATTTTAGTAGTTTTTGCATTATTTAGGGGTACAGGGGGTAATATATTTATTTTAAATTTCTCAAACTACCGAGAGATTTTGATTTCAATCACTTTGATCCATTTCTTATTCGATTCTTGGACCAGAATCTAAAAACGTTTTTCTGTAAGATTTATCATTTTACTTTTTTTTTCATACAGCTAGTTGGTTCTCAACGATCACGAATAAATCAAATGACACGTCAAATTCAATCAAATCATGTTAAGTCAACTGTTCTTCCCAACCAACTAGTCACTGTTTCAAAACCGGTTACTGGCAATCAATTAATACTATCTAACAATAAACAAGTTTTAACTCCAATAATAAGTAAGTTTATTTTATGTAATTGTTCTGTAACTTAAACTTTATGTTTAAATAATGACAATATTATAACTATTATTCAACTATTATAGCATCCACAAAACCAGTACTAATGACAACACAAACGTCTTCCCAAGTTGTACCTGCAAATAAACATACACTTTTGACAAAATCGTTGCATGCAATTGCTGGTGCAACTGGCCAAGTTAATACTCAATCTCAAGGAATTGGAGTTGCAAGCTTCTCTCCTCAACAAGTAAGAAATAATAAGTTTGAAAAAACAATAATAGTACGAACTATAATAATAATTAACTATAGTTTTATTTTGATTAAATATATTTCTTTTTTATATTTAAGATTCAACAATTACAACAGTGTTTAGCTGCTCAACAAAAAAATACAGTCGCCGCAAACAGTTCACCAAATATAACGCAAATATTGGCAAGAAATAGTGCAACAACATCTAATAATGAAAACCTTTGAAGTCTGTTATCAAGATGCATCGTTGTAAGCATCACAAATGATAATTCACTTCCAAACTAAATTGAAACGTTCTTCCGTTTAAATTATGACTTTCCAAGATTTATTTGTGCTTTATTTATCGAAAAGAAATTTTGAATGACGAAAAACATTTTTTATTAGAATCATTATGATTAATTGTTCTTATTGCAATTTTATTATTAGAAAATTTGTTCTTCTGTCTCAAAGTTAAACAAAAGTTTGTACAATAGCGAAAAAATAATTGTGTAAAAAGGTGCTTAGTTAAAAAGATTTAGAAAAATCATGTGAAATGTTTGTGAGTAAAAAAGAAATCGCAACACAAATGAGGTGAGTGCAATAAAAATTGGGTAATGAGTTATACTATGAATGTCATTGGAAAAAATTTTACCTTAAGTTTTAATTATAACATATATGTATATTGTATATATACATATATTAGAAAGATATACAAACAATTAACGATTATTTGTTTAATAAAAATAAATAAATTAGAAAATTAAAATAACTTATAAAATGCACTTAAACATAAAAAAAAAAAAATTACCTGAAAAGTACAACGACTCAACGAAAAGAACAAGAATAAATCTCCTCCAAGTTATAAGTATCTAAAAAAAAAAACAAACAACATAATGTTTTATTTAAATTATAACAAATCATGATAATTTTTTTAATTAGTTTCATTTTTTAATTTTTTAATAAAGCTTTTCCGAACACTGACAACTAGCAGAGATAATTAATGCAGATATTAAAGATAATAATTTAAAAAAAAAAACGCTTTTTTCGAACTCAATTAAATTTTTCATGGAATGACGTTTTGTTTTTCATAGGAAACTATTATATTTTTACAAAAAAAAAAAATAAAAACAAAACAAAATATGTAAATTTTTAACATATTTGAAGATTAATTCTTGAGAATAAATTTTTAAATATCTGCAAGATTAGTAAGCTTGTTCTCAAGGCATCTAAAATGTTCAGCTCACTAATCAATACATTCAAAATTAAAACAAACTTAATTCAAATTGACTACAATAATTAATCCATTCATTTCAATACTATTAACGTCTTACCACCTGAGTATTAAATATTTTTAGTTTTTACCAGTCTTATTGAACTTTGTCAACTCCTTTCTTGAATCATATTTCGCTAAACCACTGCATGACTGTTCATTAAAAACTGACTATAAATTTGAAAACAATTGTAATGGGTATAATCATTTTTTTAAATAAAAAACAGATTTAAAAAAATTAAAATGTAATTTATTGTAAAATTTATCTATTGAAAGATTAAGATTTATATTTAGAATCAAAATAAAATATTTAATAACTGACTTATTTTAATCAAAAAATGAGCATATAACAATTACTTCGTTTTAAATTTCTTATCACAATCGGATACACCAAAGAATGACAATTTTCACCATCAAATAATCTCTATAATTTTTACTTGAAATAAGTTAAAGGATATTCTTTTTTTTTCGCCATATAGGTACATATTGCGTTTTTTTTTATATATATTGAGATAAATCATTCATTAATCCATCACAGTTGCATCATTCCGATTAATTAACAATTATTTTTTGTTATTGCTATTTTTTTTTAATCAGTCCGCTATTGAAAAAATTCATCAATTTTTTATTACTGATAGGTATTAGTTTGACAAAAGAATAATTTAAAAAATTTATGCAAAGTTCAATTGGTGTTCATTGTGGTCTTAATAGTAAAATACTGCAATCACTGAAGGAGTTTCAAAATCGGTCTGATCATTTCAGAATAAAATCAGGGTAAAATTGATTTTCTTGTGGTTGTGAAAAATCACTGGTCGTCTTCCGGTCTAGAATCCGAATGCACTTTAGAATTATGAGATGGTATAATGGATGATCTATCAATTGTCCATTCACTCTCGGGGTCAGAAAATATATTTGAATCATCCGTCAATATTTCTGGATTGATTTTTCGATCAACTTCTTCAAGCTCATCCTCAGATAAAATGAAATTATCAGATTTTTCGTCATTTACACGTAAGTTATTTGTTTTAGTATTGTCATTTGGTGTATCAACTGCTGAAAATAAATTTTATATGAGTGATAATGTTAGTATAATTGAGTGAATAAAATTAGCTTCTTTTACCTTCACTAATTGTATGGCGGGCAAGCCAACCTGGTTCGTCCCAAGAAACTTCATCGTACTGACCCGACTTTAGAGAGACAATATTTCCTGGTGGAGATGATGAAACATCAAAAATATCAGAAACCTGAATTTTTTTATTCTCATTAACATAATAATAGGCCATTAAAGTTTCTTGATCTGATGTAACCTGAAGAATATTTTCCAAAGTTCCATCGACACTTCCGAATTCTGATACATTTATAATACAGCTAGACTTTCGTGCATTATCCCATTGTTTTCTAAAAATTTATTGCAATTCAGTATTACTTGGCGAAAATATTTTACTGGATTACTCCGCTTTTTTCTGTATTACATTTTCAGAAAAATTCGGAAAAAGACGAATAATTATAAAGAATACTTAAAAACTGTTTTCAAAAAGGCATTTTACTATTTTTTAATTTAACTTACATATCATTGAACTTTTGTGAAAAATCTTTTGACTTGAAGAAGGATGTATCTATATCGTCAACAGAATCATGATTATAAATATCTGCAATAAAAAATAATATATTTATTCAATAACAATAAGAAAAAAAAAATTATTATTTCAAAATATTTTGGTATAACTGATTATACTCACAAGACCTGTATGGGAATTGCAGATAATAAATATTTATAGTTGGTAATATTAAGTTTAATTGTCTGATTAGGTAATTTGTAATTTCTACTAAACTTTTATGTAATTGTGGAGCATTTAATACAAATCTAGAAATTAAAATAAAAAAAACAAGCAATATTATTATTCAAAAATTTTTGTCGATTCATTATATATTTATTGCTTTTAAAAACACTTATAATTCGGCTCTTAATTGTATGTGTTGTCATGCTATAAAATGTTTAAATGTGTTAACCGATTTGACTCTTGACTGTTTTTTTTAATCCATTCCGAATAAGTAAAAAAAAAATCATAAAAATTGATAATGTTGACTTACTTTGTTAGAGTAGCGTAAACAACATCAATCGGAAGTGTGTACGGAAGACTCAATATTGACAATAACTTCATTCCTTTGTATTTAAATAACCAATTAATAATACCCTTGTTTGCGGAATCAATAGCATCTTGAAATATTGTCATAACAGTATCAGGAAAATTAGCAACAAGTGCTTCTTGTCTATGTATTTTACACTCAACACATTCGGGATCATATTCCATACTTTCATCTAGTGATTCCGAAACAATCAATGTAGGTTGTACAGCAAGGCAGCGATTACAATTTATCAAATTATTACGATGTAAAAATCTCAATGCATCATCAAAACCTTGTTTACACATATTAGATAAGATTTCAGGATTTGGTGGAAAAAGTATTCTCATGAATCTGTAAATATTTTGACGAGATAACTCAATGCTTGTATTTGCAAAATTTACCTGTAAATATAATTTTTTGTAGTCATTTTATAGAGTCGTTTAGTATACCTACCAATAAATTGTTATTGGAAAAAATAAAAAAAATTATTGACGATTAATTGAAGGTCAAGGTTTATCATTATTTAAGAAAATAAAAAAAATAAATAAACAAGATGAATGAAAAAACAATGAAAAATTGCAGTTTATAAGAATGAAAAATTTATGAATAATCGTGTTTTAGTTATAAATTTTCGAATATAACGATAATAAAATACTTACATGAAAAAGTTGTGATGACGTATCTCGTGGACAGATATCACTTTCCCCACAAAACGGACTTATCGTTAATGTATTTTCATCTAAAGTTGGAAGGTTATCGCTAAAACCACCATCCATGTATCTAATTCCATGAAACCTTGGTGGCAAAATTCCAGAAAATAAAGGAATAAATGAACTGGCGAGAAGAGCCTATTAATAAAAATTTATACATCAATTAATCATTCAACTAAAAAATAAAACATTAACTAAAGGAAAAGAACATACAACACTGAAAACTTTAAATAATAAATATACCTGAAAAAGATCTTCACGTGAGTTGAACTGTGAAACAATAACATTTTTTCCATCATAAACTCTGGTCAGAGAAATGTGTAGTTTTCCACTTACTCGAAAATGCGCATCATTTGGGAGATACTGAAATTATTATTATTATTACTAAATTTTTTATTTTTATTAATGATGATTATCATAATTAAACAAGAGAATAAATGAATAATACTTTGTACCTTCTCTAGACTCTCCAACATTATTGCCTGCACATTGAATGATGGACTAAATGGCCCAAGTGTTGTTTTTCTGGCTTCTTTAGCTACCCTCAAAACATTACTTGCTATTGTTCCTGTTGAAAATAATAAATAAATAATAGCTAATTTAATTTAATCTATTTTATAAGTAAAAATATTTGTTTTTCAAACCGATTGTGATATTTTTTTGATATCTCATGCTATTGGTAAAATAATAAAATAAATAAAAAAAAAAAAAATGAGATAAAGCAAAAATAATTGGGCTTTCTCTGGCAATAAATTGTAGATTCATTTGTTATGCAAGCAACCACTCGAAGAAGCAAACATTCAATTTTTTTTTATTTTATATTATCAGTTAATCAATGTTTATATATATTTTACGCGATTATTAAGAAAAAAATATTTATTGTATTTGTAATTCATTTTGATTTTATTAAATTTATTTTTTTTTAATTTCGATATCAAAGTAATCGATCATCAGATGTTGAAGATTAAAGTATAATGCACCTGACTTTAGACTTTACTCCACAGTTTAGTCCAAACCTAGCAATGACCTCATGTGAGCAAAAAAATGATTGTATATGGATTTGTAATTTAAGATTTATTTCGTTTTTAATTTGCTTTTATTATTGTTATTGTTATTATTTATCAGTAAAACAAGTTCATCGACATAGGACAAAAAAAAACTTTATTACTATATAATTTATTCAGATTAATATTAAATAAAGCATAACCTTCATCAGATTTATTATTGCAATACTTATCTCACATTTGTACACAAGTGTTTTTTTATTTATTTATTTTCTGAACGTTTGACCTACTTATCATTAAAGCTATTATTTGACTTTATTTTTATATTATTTCCAACGAAAATTTTTAAAATTATTAGAATTTCATATTATTGATTAATAAATATGGATCAAACAAACAAAAGTAATTTTACACATATATATATATATATATTTTTTCGTTTTTTTTTTTACAGCATTTTCAGCACTAGTTAGAAAATATAATCTACTTTTGAAATTTCGTAGTAGATTTTTTGAATAACACTTCACAATCTTATGAATTATTATGGAATTTTTATTGAATATATAGTTAATTTATAAATAATCATTAAATATACTAAATAATTTTTATTTTCTTGAATACTTTTTATTTTGACATGCAGTATTAGATGAAAATTAAACAAGTAATTATAAAAATTTTACACAACAAAACTGTACTTATTTACATAAATGTATTCATTAACTTTATTATATTTGAAGATCGGTATATTTTTTAAATATATTTAAAATAAGATCATGTGATAATAATTATAATATATTTTAATGAGTAGCTAAATTCAAAAAAAATGTAAATATCATGAGCCATGGGGGTTTTAAACAAATAACTAACTATTTAAAACTGAAAAAAAAATCATGATCACTTCACTTACCGAGGGGTAAATCACAAAGAAGACAACAGGCTGCAATTGCACCAGCTGATGCCCCGCTGATTTTGTCCAATAGCAAATGAGGTGCATATTTTTTGAAACAAACAGCAACACCAACATGGTAAATACCCAAAAAACCACAACCAGCAAACGACAAATTCATTATTACTTGTTCGATTTGTTACTGTAAGTAATATGACCAAGTATTCTGAAATAAAAGAAAATACAACCAATAAATATTTCTCTGGTTAGTCTTTAAAAAACACACATTTGTTTCATTAGAATGAGTTATTAATAATTAAGAAAGAAAAAAAAAAAATGATGATAAATTTTTTGTTTTGACAACTTAAATTGTCTTAAATGTCTTTTTTTGTTCAATCAAAAAAATAAGAATTTATATAAGAATAAGGATTTTATTTCTTTCAAAGTAATATTAAAATAAGATATTATACTTACAATTGTTTATATTTTATTAATTGTTATTGGTAAAAACAAAATCTACGTAAGCAAAAATGTAGCGTATTACGACACCAGCTTTATCATACGAGACGATGTAGTTTGCGGGTGACACTCAGATGTTTATATTTACAATGTAGGTAATATACGGGATGACTAGCGAGTGTTTAGGGTGAAACCGTCAGAAGTTCACGATGATCAATCAGCGCATGCGCGAGAATATAACGGTACATGCATGGAGGTTTATAAGGAGGATAATCTCTCAAAATTTACTGAGGATGACGAAATGGAACAATTTAGTAACTCTACCGGCCACTGACAGCGCTAGTCTTGGTTAGTACCGAAGTCAAGGTCATATGTTATTATTATTGTGTGGCTCAGTTAAAGTATTTTTTTCCATTTTCTGAGCTATTTCCTATTTATTTTTAAAATAAATAAAAGCATGTTAATAATCGTTGAATAAACAATTAGCTGTGGAATGATATTTACTCAGAAAAAGACAATTTATTACACAATTTTTGCTGGATAAAATATCTTTGTTACTGCATCTATTTTTTTTGGATAACTTTTCTTTAAATGTTCAATAAATGGAAGCATGTAAATTATTTTTACATCGACAATTAGCTCAAAAATGAGATGGACCCAAAAAAAAGATAATTTATTAAATAATTATTGCTGAGTAAAATATTTTTTTGAGTACATCTATTTTCTTAGGTATATTTGTTTTTTATTTTTTAAATAATTAATTGCACCCTATTTTTTCTTTTTAATATTTTACCCAGCAATAAGTGTTTAATAAATTTTTTTTTTTTTGGGTCCATCTCATTCTTTAGCTATTTGTCTATTTAAAAATAATTAACATACTTTTATTTATTGAAAATTTAGAAAAAAAATAGCTAAGAGAATAGATGCAGCGAGAAAGATATTTTATCCGGCAAAAAGACCATTTGCTTCTTATTTTTTTTGAATAAATGAATGCCTTCAAATTATTCTTTAATGAATCAGTCACATACATATACAGATTTTTCATGTATCGTTATATTCTCGCGCATGCGCTGATTGATCATCGTGATCTTCTGACGGTTTCACTTTATGTAATACTACTATATTGCTAAGTCCTATGTTCACAATAAGTTGTTTTCTCAGCAAGGCAAGAGTGCATCCTATATCGTCTTCTCTCTTTTTCTTGGCCAAAAAACAACGCGCGCAATTCAGATAGTGGAGCACAAGAAGACTAGAGACCAGGAGAATAAACTTCAGTGGAGGGGGTAACATTTAGTGTCCTAGCATACGGCGGCTATGTAGAGTGCGCCACTTTTACTCCCGAACGGCGCACTACGTAAAGCGCAGTTTTCTATCCCTGTACACCTCAGCCCACCGGCCCTATACTCGAGTCGTCAGTAAATAAACGTCAAAATCTCATTGTGATTGTTATTTAAATTGCAATAAACTAATCCTTATTGCTGTACGAAAAATTCAACTTTGTGATTATTTTTTGTATTAATCAAGCTGTATACCAATAATAATATACCTATATTGAAAAATTTATCTACAAATAATAAGTATAAGTATGTGTATTATTTTGCTCCATTTTTTAAGAATTGAATTGTAACTATGCCAAATAAACGTTTTACTTTATTAATTTTATTAACGTTTTTATAATAATAATTATCAATTTGTATTGATTCAAAATCAAACCTAAATTTTATATTATAGTTAGGGAGCCCATCGTGCTTTTACTTACCTCATTGCATCACGAGCTGAAATAGGTTAATTCGACTTGTCTTGGCGAGTACAATAAGCAGTTTCAGTGGCCGACCATTTGGGTGGAAAGACAAGTGGCGGCCAACGGTCAAAGTGGGTGTATGAGGTATGAAAATTTACCTCATTGCATCACTCGTGGAAATAGGCCCGATCGATTGGTATTGATGCCCTGAACACGAAAATAACAATGGCCGACCATTTGGGTGGAAAGACAAGTGGCGGCCAGCGGTCAAAGTGGGTGTATGAGGTATGAAAATTTACCTCATTGCATCACTCGTGGAAAAAGGCCCGATCGATTGGTATTGATGCCCTGAACACGAAAATAACAATGGCCGACCATTTGGGTGGAAAGACAAGTGGCGGCCAGCGGTCAAAGTGGGTGTATGAGGTAAGTAAACTTACCTCATTGCATCACTCGTGGAAATAGGTCCAATCGCTTGGTATTGATGCCCTGAATACGAAAATAACAATGGCCGACCATTTGGGTGGAAAGACAAGCGGCGGCCAGCGGTCAAACTAAACTTACCTCATCGCATTAAAGTGGAAATAGGTCCAATCGATTGGTATTGATGCCCTGAATATAAAAATAACTATGGCCGACCATTTAGGTGGAAAGAAAAGTGGTGGTCGACGGTCAAAGTGGGCGGCCAACGGTCAAACTGAACTTACCTCATCGCAACACGATTTAAAATAGGTCCAATCGATTGATATTGATGCCCTGAATATAAAAATAATAATGGCCGACCATTTAGGTAGAAAGACAAGTGGTGGCCAGCGGTCAAACTGAACTTACCTCATCGCATCACGATTTTAAGTAGGTCCAATCGATTGGTATTGATTCCCTGAATATAAAAATAACAATGGCCGACCATTTAGGTGGAAAATTTTTGATGGCCGACCAAAAAACTTCAAAATTTAAAAAAAAAAAAAGTTTTTTGGTCGGCCATCAAAAATTTTCCACCTAAATGGTCGGCCATTATTATTTTTATATTCAGGGCATCAATATCAATCGATTGGACCTATTTTAAATCGTGTTGCGATGAGGTAAGTTCAGTTTGACCGTTGGCCGCCCACTTTGACCGTCGACCACCACTTTTCTTTCCACCTAAATGGTCGGCCATAGTTATTTTTATATTCAGGGCATCAATACCAATCGATTGGACCTATTTCCACTTTAATGCGATGAGGTAAGTTTAGTTTGACCGCTGGCCGCCGCTTGTCTTTCCACCCAAATGGTCGGCCATTGTTATTTTCGTATTCAGGGCATCAATACCAAGCGATTGGACCTATTTCCACGAGTGATGCAATGAGGTAAGTTTACTTACCTCATACACCCACTTTGACCGCTGGCCGCCACTTGTCTTTCCACCCAAATGGTCGGCCATTGTTATTTTCGTGTTCAGGGCATCAATACCAATCGATCGGGCCTTTTTCCACGAGTGATGCAATGAGGTAAATTTTCATACCTCATACACCCACTTTGACCGCTGGCCGCCACTTGTCTTTCCACCCAAATGGTCGGCCATTGTTATTTTCGTGTTCAGGGCATCAATACCAATCGATCGGGCCTATTTCCACGAGTGATGCAATGAGGTAAATTTTCATACCTCATACACCCACTTTGACCGTTGGCCGCCACTTGTCTTTCCACCCAAATGGTCGGCCACTGAAACTGCTTATTGTACTCGCCAAGACAAGTCGAATTAACCTATTTCAGCTCGTGATGCAATGAGGTAAGTAAAAGCACGATGGGCTCCCTAACTATTACTTATAATCAATTGTATAGCATTGCAGAACTATAAATATTATTTGAAGTTGTATCTAATACACTAAATTATTGAGTGGTAAAATTTGATTTT
>WSYQ01001122.1:0-145246 GCA_011426435.1 Lysiphlebus fabarum
TTTTGAAGTTTTTTGGTCGGCCATCAAAAATTTTCCACCTAAATGGTCGGCCATTATTATTTTTATATTCAGGGCATCAATATCAATCGATTGGACCTATTTTAAATCGTGTTGCGATGAGGTAAGTTCAGTTTGACCGTTGGCCGCCCACTTTGACCGTCGACCACCACTTTTCTTTCCACCTAAATGGTCGGCCATAGTTATTTTTATATTCAGGGCATCAATACCAATCGATTGGACCTATTTCCACTTTAATGCGATGAGGTAAGTTTAGTTTGACCGCTGGCCGCCGCTTGTCTTTCCACCCAAATGGTCGGCCATTGTTATTTTCGTATTCAGGGCATCAATACCAAGCGATTGGACCTATTTCCACGAGTGATGCAATGAGGTAAGTTTACTTACCTCATACACCCACTTTGACCGCTGGCCGCCACTTGTCTTTCCACCCAAATGGTCGGCCATTGTTATTTTCGTGTTCAGGGCATCAATACCAATCGATCGGGCCTTTTTCCACGAGTGATGCAATGAGGTAAATTTTCATACCTCATACACCCACTTTGACCGCTGGCCGCCACTTGTCTTTCCACCCAAATGGTCGGCCATTGTTATTTTCGTGTTCAGGGCATCAATACCAATCGATCGGGCCTTTTTCCACGAGTGATGCAATGAGGTAAATTTTCATACCTCATACACCCACTTTGACCGTTGGCCGCCACTTGTCTTTCCACCCAAATGGTCGGCCACTGAAACTGCTTATTGTACTCGCCAAGACAAGTCGAATTAACCTATTTCAGCTCGTGATGCAATGAGGTAAGTAAAAGCACGATGGGCTCCCTAACTAACACGGGATAACATGAAAACGCCTGAAAGTGATTTAGTCGTTTGATGTAAACCATTGAGAAGGATACAAATTAAGCCAAAATTTTCATGTTTTGCGACAAAAAAGTTATCCCAGTCGCTCGGGATAACTTGCGGACAGGGTTGTTAATGTTCAAAACATCCTTCGTTTTATCCATTTGTATAAAACGTCGCCATCTAGTAGCAAAATTGGGAACTGCCACCAAAACAAACGAACGAACCTAAATAAATTTGTTGTTATTAATATATTTTTTTTTAAATATATGATCATCAAATTTGTTCATAAATAAATGATATAAATATTATATTTATAAATTTTAATAACTTGTTATTATTAATATTTATTAAATAAACAACAATTGTTTAACAGGTTAGGAGTGTAAGTATAGTCGGTAAGAGGGATAGTTTGAGCCTACGAGAGATCAGGTGGGTTTTATCCGTTTTATCTTGTTTTAAAGTGAACAACTCAAAAAGCCTCCATTTTAACAACCCTGTGCGTAAGTGCGTGTGATTCAAGAAAACTAGAGACCAGGAGAATAAACTCCTGTGGTGGGGGTGGGCCCATATACGTCGCCGTCCAGGTGGAGACACTTACTGCCTCGAACAGAACTTCGGTCTTTGGTTCGGCTTCTTTCGAGGCTATTCGGCTTTGGCTTCATCACACACATAACATACACCCTTACTCACTAAAAATTTTTTGTTACATGCCATTGTTATTGTTACATTATATTATTCTATATTTATTTATTATTATTTAATTTATTTACTGTTTAATAGTTTTATACATTTATAATAAAATTATATTGTTGAACAATAATTAAACAAAAAAAACGAGTAAACTTCGTGTATAAGAAAGTATTTATTTAAATTTCGTTTTATGTACATAAAAGCATTAAATGTGCAAGAATTATTATATATACAATTTATTCAACATGATTAGCAGTTTTTCATTAAAAATAAAAAAAATAATTATCATCATTTAAATTGTACAAAATTAATATGTTATTCATAATTTTAATCAAACATCAACATTTCAGTTGATAATTGATTATACTCCAAAATTTTATTTATTCACAATTGATTGTTTAGCATGATTTTGTTTGATATACTGTTGACAAAAATACTTGAATATAAACAAAAATCATATTTTAAGAATCTGATATTTTGTCAAGAAGATCAATAATTTCCAAAACATCTTTTGGTGATTTAAGAGGACCACATTTTATCCATTTAATAATCCTTCCACCATGATTTATTTTTACTTTTAAGTCCGGGTAAATAACAAGATTTAAGAAAGTGTCATCATTCTGATATCTTGTATAAATTATTGTATTTCCTGATGTAACGAGCATCGCCCATAGATTATTTGGCAATGGAACACAATCTCTATTTGTGGCAAGCAATTGGTATAAATCTTCACAAGGTACTTCCTTAACTTTACTCATATTAAAGTGAATATTGTTGTTTCAATTTGATAATCCTAAAAAACAAAATAATATAATTTTTGTATAGGTATATATGTATGTTATTAAATTACTCCAAAAAATGGTGAACTGTCATTGCATGGAAATTATAATTTGATTAGATTATATTATAAATGCTTCATACTTACAAATAATTTGTGGTATTTAAAAAAAAATATCATTTTAACAATAATATTCAGAAATGAATAAATTATCAGTCTAAATTAACTTAATTACACAAATAAATTTAATACTCCAATATGGTTAATAGTTGTGGTTAAGCAGGTTTATTTGGCTTTATTTTTATTTATTATATTGTTTAATACACAAATATTATTTAACATAGCCGAATAGCCTCGAAAGAAGCCGGACAAAAACCGAAGTTCTGTTCGAGGCAGTAAGTGTCTCTACCTGGACGGCGACGTATATGGTCCCATCAAAACCTACCCCTTCCACTGAAGTTTATTCTCCTGGGTAGCTATTCTTAGGTGTGTTCGTTCACTATTCACACTGAGCGTATGCACGGAGCGTATGCAAGGAAGTGCGGTCATTTGAAGAAACTTTATTGATAAAATTTACTATAACGCATTGGATTCGGAAAGAAAAATAACAACACCATAACTATTTAGCAATTAATAATTATGAAAGACAGCAAAAGAACTGAAAAAAAACAAATAACAATAAATAAATAGTAAATTTTATTAAAAAAGATTCTTCAAATGACCGAACGACTCTAGCGCTTCCTTGCATACGCTCCGTGCATACGCTCAGTGTGAACAGTGAACGAAGACACCTCTTGACTCCAGGGTTGTTAAAATGGACGGTTTTTGAGTTGTTTACAATTATCCATGGATAAAACGTTTAAAACGTTTAAAACAGGATAAAACGGATAAAACGGATAAAACCCACCTTATCTCTCGTAGGCTCAAACTTTCCCTCTTACTGACTATACTTACACTCTTAACCTGTCAAACAATTGTTGTTTATTTAATAAACATTAATAATAACAAGTTTATAAAATTTATAAACATAATATTTATATCATTTATTTATGAACAAATTTGATGATCATATATTTAAAAAAAAACATATTAATAACAACAAATTTATTTAGGTTCGTTTGTTTGTTTTGGTGGCAGTTCCCAATTTCGCCACTAGATGGCGACGTTTTATACAAATGGATAAAACTAAGAATGTTTTAAACATAGTTTAAAACATTATGTTTTATACATTAACAACCCTGCTTGACTCGATTATCCCGAGCGACTGGGATAACTTTTTTGTCGCAAAACATGAAAATTTTGGCTTAATTTGTATCCTTCCCAATGGTTTACATCAAACGACTAAATCATTTTCAGGCGTTTTCATGTTATCCCGTGTAGGTGGGATAATCGAGTCAAGAATAGCTACCCAGGGTTACACGGGATAACATGAAAACGCCTGAAAATGATTTAGTCGTTTGATGTAAACCATTGGGAAGGATACAAATTAAGCCAAAATTTTCATGTTTTGCGACAAAAAAGTTATCCCAGTCGCTCGGGATAACTTGCGGATAATCGATTCAAGAATAGCTACCCTGGTCTCTAGTCTTCTTGGTGTGATTCTTAACCCACTGACCATGGAGTTTTACAAGGAGGGTAATCTGTGACGTCACACAATGTATTAGGATAGGGAGGGGTTGAGGATGACAGAATGGAGCAATGTACTAACTCTATCGGCCACTGACGGCGCTAGTTTCGCTAGTGATTAGTGATAATGATAATTATTAATTGCAAAATATTCAAACGGTTATAAAATATACATATACTTCACAACGAAATTAATAGTTTCAACTATTTTTATAGAAAAAGAGCTGAGTGCTCGTAATCATGTCTGAATAAACTGTACCGTGTATAGGTGTGTTCTCGATTCCTTATAGTTTAGCACAATAATAATAATTAATAAATTTTATATATTTCTTTTTATAAAAAAGTTGTTTAAATAATTCATCAGTATATTAATCTGAATTATATAAAACTTGTTCATTATCATTGGTAGTAGCATCATCTTCATTATCATTATCACTATCATTATCGTCATCATCATCGGCTTCAAGATCAAAAATACTACTTTCTACATCTGATAAAACATTAGATTGAAGATCATTTTCATCAAATTTTGTATCATTGGTAACATCAGGAATCGATTGTTCATCAGCAGTATTCTATTAAAAAATGAAATAAATCAATAATAAATGAATTAAAGTATAAAAAATATTAATATTGTTAATATATTGAGTAAATGAAACTTAACAAACCTGTGAAAGAATTTGTTCTCCATCTAAATTTTTATTAATAAGATTTCCCATCCAAAAAGCTGGTGAGCTATGATTCGCAACAAGCATAGCTTTGATTTGATACAGCAATTGTTCAACTATCAGTTTTGCAGCTGGTACCAGATTAGTTAGTGAAATATCTTTTTTTTCGGTTGCATGACAGCAAACAGCATTCAAAAATTTCGTCCCAGCTATATTGTTGATATAAATATTAATATAAATTAATAATTTAAATAACTTTTCTAAAAAGTTTTACCTTGAATCAATTTTGTTATTTTTGTAATTTCATCTGGTTGATATCGAAGTATTTTTTCAAGTACTGGAATTCCACAGTTGATAAATTGCTTTAAAAAAATCGGCATACAGCGCAAATAAACTCTCAAAACATTTTTCGTTGGTATTTTACGACATATTAACAATAGCAGTTTCAAATTTTTACCTGCTTGATGCCATACATGGATTTTTTGTCCTTCACTATCAACCCAAAAAAAAAAAAAAAAATGGAAACATTTTAAAATATACAGATACTTTGTATAAATAATTAATTTAATTCGCTTATAATTATTTTTATTACGTATTCGTAGCTGAAAGAGCAAGTCTAATTCCACTGATTAAACCATCAAATAGTGTACGGTAAAAATAATGGAAATTGGTACGACTAATTGTTCTCAAGCTTTCCAAATTCTCACGTGGTTTTTCCATATTCTCCACTTCTTCAGGTAAACCTTCAAGAATATGTGTAATGCAGTTTAAACGGGCTTGTTCGTAATCCATCCAATTTTTAAGTAAACCTGTGACAGATGAATTAAATACTGGCCCGACGTGTTGATCATCTGTCCACTCGAGACATAAAAATCCATATGCCATTTTAGATTGTCTATCAAGATTTCTATCAGTAAATGTTTTTGAATGTTTCATTAATTCTTTGCACAAATTAACCAAGCTATACGCAAGTGATATATGGGTAGCAATATCTGATAATGATTCAAAATATGTATATGAAGCTGAAACTGTTTCACGTTTCGATTGAAGATTAATATTTGATTGATCACACTGTTCAGCAAGTGTTTTAAGTGCCGTTTTAAGTATTTCATTATTTAATGGTACATCAAATCCTTTCCAAGCAAGTATTTTACTGAGTAAGTCGAATAAGAGTTTTATTGTTTGTTTGCAATCTTCTTTATCTTCTGGTTCATCTCGAATTTCTTGAACAAGATATTTCAATCGAGAACATATTTTTGGAAGTAACTTAACAAGATCATCAACAAAGTTTCTTGTTGCCATTGTTTCATCAGCTAACATTGATAATAACTCTTTGACTAAAAAACAAACATGTCTCGTTTTTAATCCATTATCAATATCAGTTTCAAGAAGATGTGCAACTGATGCATCAAGACGACGAAAATACATAAGATTTTTAATACATAATAATGAACCCATTTCCCAAAATTCCCATTCAGATGAGTCATTAAAAGTATTTTTAATTTTATGTTTAGTTACCGATGAATTTTTATCGGCAGATTTTTTTGATTTTTTACCACTTTTTTTTTCTAAACGCATAAATGGTGGTGGTGGTATTTTTGAAAAATAACATGGTGGTGGTTTATAACGATTATCTAATACTGATAATGCTATAAATAATTCACCTTGTAAATGCATAAGATTATCAAGCCGTTGAATAACTTGACGTTTTATTATTGAATCATCTTTTATAACATAAGCATTTATTAATTCACGATACCAATTTATACAATAAAAAATCATGTCTAATGTTCTTGGTTCTGGTGTTTCAAGATCTTTTGGCATCAGAATTGCACATGTCATTAATTCATCAGAATCACGATGAGGAAATTTTAGAAAACATATTTTCATTAAACGAAATAAAGCTGGTACAATTGCACCATATTTTGTTTCACCAAAAAATACCAAAAGATTACTTTGTGAAGTAAGTTCGAATTTTGGTACCAAATCACCACGATATCTTTTTTTATCACTAAGACAAGTTGTAAGAAATTTATTTTCGAATAATGTCGCTATTGTTGATAAAAAACGATGATCAATTTGTATATTTTCATCTGAAATTATTTCACTAATATTATCATAAAAAAGTCCTTGCGCACGTGGACAATCTTGTACTGCAAGAACAACCTCATTGAATAATTTTTTTGCTGACGATAATGAATCACGATTTTGTGCTGAATGTTTTATTGCCATGACGGCACCAGCAACACCTTTACATACAATAAAACTATCAGCACTTGCCAATTGTTTGTGAAATAACATCATCAAATCTTCTTCTAATGAATTTGATGTTGAGTTTGAATCAATACATAATGCATACAAAATATCATTCAATGTTGCAACTTCGTCGAGATCAAATTGATCAATTTTATCAATAAGTATTCTCAAATGATTACAATGATTTTGTAAATACCGTTTTTCATCATTTGAGACAGTCATTGTTCTGAAAACACCCAATGCATTTTTTGCAGTTTGATCATTATTTCCCATAAGCAATATTATTCTTCCAATTATTTCTTGTTGTTTATGAAGAATTTTAGAATGTACTTTAAATTGTCTGCGTATCCAAGTTTCAGCAAATTTAACAAGGGTCTGATCACCAGATTTTAATAATGTACTACTTTCATTTAAAGCTGTTTCTTGTAAATCTTTTGCTACTTCTTTAAAACCATCATAAAACTCATTGAGTAAACTTGCTCTGTAATAACCACATTTAATTTGTTTTTTAAGTATATTTTCACCTTTTTTCTTAAATGTTGTTGTACAATTACAAAGTAAAAGTAAAAGTATAAAATCTATCGATGTGGGTCCTGTTTCAAAAGTATCAAATAATACTGTAGCTACTGCATTCGATAATTTTTTTGATAAACGCATATTTAATTTTAGAGCTTGAACAATCAATGTTTGACTGGTATAATATTCTTCAAAATTTTCACCATCCAAAGGCTTAATATCCAATTCACGAACAACTTTTAATATTTTTTGGAATGTTTCTATACTTGAACAATCAGCAATACAAAATTTTACCAACTCTGACATATTTGAGATAGCACAGTCATTGCTACTAAGTATTTTGAGAATATTTTGTCGTAATTCTTCTTGGTATTCAGTTCCCAATGATAAATTACCGATACAATGTATAATTCCATTTGTTAATTCACTATGTTCTTCCATAAGTCGACACAATATTTCAGCAATCGCTTGATGATATGGATCAGTAACAATGTCTGGTAAAATAACAATTAATTCTTGTTGAAACCAAATTGGACTTGCTTCCAACAACTCTTCAAGTCTAGCAGTTAATACTTCTGGTTCATTAATTGTTTCTAAAAATCTCAACTGCTGAAGAAGAAGACGAGTCCATTGAACTTCCTCTATTGAATCACTATTTGAAAAAATTATTATTTACCAATAAAATAAGTGATAATGAAGTGAAAAAACAGAGGTTATAATTGAACTCACGCAATCAAAACAGAATCAATTAATTTTGTAAGTAAACTTTGTATTATTTCGGTTTGAAGAACTGGAACTTGAAGTAAAATTCTGACAACTGATGAACCAGTTGATGAACCCAAAAGTCTTTGTTCACCAGTAACGATTGTTGGTTCCATTAATTTTTTAAGATTGTTAACATCTTCCAAGTAAGTTTGCCAATCTGTGATGACTTGATTTTTTGGAATAATTCCCGAGCATATGACCTCTTGAACTTTTTTAGCGGTTGTTAGTGAATCATTTTCTGTGGAAAAATTAAAAATATTAATTACACACAAATAAATAATTGAAAAAAATAAATAAAAAGAGGAAAGCAAAACATAATTCTTACCAATTGAATAAATCTGTTGATCAGAAAGTGTTATTCCACATTTCCTAAAGAATGTTTCAAGATCAACGTAATTATATTCTTGATTTTCAATTTCATTAATAATTTTTCGTTGTTTTTTCTGAACAGAGGTTTTGGGAGATTGAGCTATACGCTTTTTAGTATAATTCAGACTACTTGTTTGTTGGCTTTTTTTAATTAACTCAGGACTTCTGTGAACTTCAGAGGGACTGTCTTTTCCATCATTTTTACTCGGTGCTTTTGGTGACACATGATATGTTTTTTTTGCTGATAATGAATCATTTGATCGATTAGAAAATAGTAGAGTTGGGGATAGTTGTATGTTTTTATTTTTTTGGACAGTGTTGTTATCAGAATTTGATTGAATATTTTCTTGATTTTGAGGTTTCGATTGACTTTCAATCATACGAAGTCGTTGAGTATTTGATAATTTTTTAGATGAATTTTGTGATGCTTTTACAAACATATCCTCTTCATCGGAATCTTTGGAAACTGTTTGAGATTCGGCAGATTTTTTAATTAAATTACTATGCGTTGCACGACGGCGAAAGTTTCTTTTATCCATTTTTACTATTGAATTAAATTATTATATTATTCTGTCTTTTTGTAGAATAATTTACGGAATCTGTAGATATTGACACATAATACGGGTGAATCGTATATTTAATTGAACTGTTGAACAATGGGTGCATTCCTTTAATAAAAAATTCTTTTTCGTTTTCGTATTTCGCCCTGTAATACCGACAAAAAACTAAAAACAGAAACAACGACAAAAATGATAAAATTCTCTATGAATTTCCCCAGACTATTTATGATAATCTTGGAAAATCAATTTTCATAACAAATATGCTCCAAAATTTTTGTTTATTTCACCTATAAACATTGAACATTAAACGTAAAAAAATTATTCCTTCCATTATTGAAGTCATGGACATGGAGGTCTAGGCTTGCGGCAATATTTCCCGGCTCCAATGTACGAGAATTGGCAATAACACATATTATATGTCCCTAGAATATAGTTATCGTATAATTCCAAATCGAAATATTGTCAAATCAATAAAATATTTTCAACAAAATAATTGAATCACCAGTATTTTATTTATAAGTTTTTTTATCAAATAAATATTGGAAAGTCAGTAAAAATTATTATTGTTTTTTTCTTAAGTCTATAATTTATCAAGTAAGCGATAATTATTAGACACTACCTATAATAGAAATAAATAATATAGACTAAAAATCGAAATTTTAGTTCTTATCAAATCAAAATATTCGATTAATAGCTGATTGGAATTAACGAGTATTATATTACACATGTTTTCTACGTAACATAAATTCTATTATACGCTCATTGCCAATACACATTTTCTATATTTAATGATTTTCTTTCATTATTTTTTTTTTTTTTTGCATTTTTTTCATTTTTGTTCATTTTGACGGAAACTCTAATGGTAATACGTCGGTAAAAATGTTTTCTATATTGAAAATAGAAACCTTGTTGTCCACTGATTTTGATTTAACTATTAGAAGTGTCAGTAGATGTCGACTCTTTGACACCTTATGCGGTGTGGTACCACAATTTTTACCAGAATATTATTAAATTATTCCAATTCAAATTGTTACTTTAATTCAGTTAAATTTTAAAGATTTTATTTTGTATTTATTCAATAATAAAATATAATTAAATATATATTTATATTACTGTTGTTTTATATTCTTTTATTTAATTTATTTATAAAAATTTAAATTAGTTTATTCACAGAAATAAATTTAGTTTGGAGCAGAGATGTTAATTGTTCTATTCTTTATTTAAGACTGAAAATACATATTATACATTGTGTTAAATTTTCTTTGTTTCTTTGTTAAAGAAAATTCATCGTTTTAATTTTATTTTACAAAGGAAAATTTCAAAAAAGGGGAAAAAACAAAGGTATAGGAAAATATATTAAAAGGGAAAAGGAAATAATCATAATGATTTAAATTTTACATTTTATTTTTTTTTAAATATTGCCTGTGTGTGTTTGAATGTGTGTGAATTTACCAATGCGCATGCACCGCTGTTCCGAGTGCCACGCAGAAATATGGAAGCTTTAATTTATTATTATTATTATTTTATTTTCAAAACATAACCCAACATAACATAACCTTACTAAGATCTGTCAAAATTTTATAAACAAACGCGAGTGCGCATGCGTTGTTGTTGCAAGCGCCACACTTATTTTATGGTAATCTTCAATACTCCGGTTGGAAGTGTAAAAGCCCGTTTAAATATACTATACCTTACAGGGTAAAGAGGGCCGGATAGGCATCTTTTTGTAAGCCTCGGTCACCTCTCGTTTATTTTTGTAATTTTTGTATTAATAAAAAAAAAAAAAAAATATGGTAATCTTCATAAATCACAAAGAGTATAAGTAAATTATAAATATTTTAATTATAAAATGATAATTATTTGTAGTTAAAATTATATTTATTTTTTCTCTGGAAAAAAAATATCAACCAAATGCATACATTGCAGCAAAAATGGCATTTAAAAATAAAACACGAAAAAAAAATAACAGAATACAAGCTATAATAAAAGCAAAAGCTGAAAAAGAAGTCTTAAAAAAGTATAGAGAAAAGAAATTAAGAAAAAATAAAATTTTATCAATAAGTAGGACAAAGGACAACCAGTTATGAAAAATAGAATTAAATTATTATTAAAATAATTTATTATTAGTAAATTGATTAATTCAATAAAGTAAATAATTCAATTTACAACAAAATAAATATATTTTATTCTTCAATTTTTTTTTTAGTATTTTTAAAATTTTTTTCTTTTTCATGATTATTAATTGTTGGTGTATTATTTTTATATGACAAACTCATACGTGGTTTAGTACTTTATGGCGGATCATAATTTTATTTATTTATTTTGCCAGTTCAAGTAATCAGTTTACAACCGATTATTTTATCATAAATATTTGTTTAAATATATTTTTATAATAATTATTTTCTAATTATCATATCTGATTTGAAATTTAAGTTATCGACAAGTAGATATCGTTCAGCAGCTCACTTATCTTCTGAGTCAATACAACTTACCACAGATCTCAACATTACTGACTTGATTTTTGGTCAAAATGAACAAGAGGAAATCATTTAATATAGAAAATATGTGTTTTATTTTTATTATAGTTAGTGTCTAATAATTATCGTTTACTTGAAAAATTATAGACTTAAGAAAAAAACAATAATAATTTTCACTGACTTTCCAATATTTATTTGATAAAAAAACTTATAAATAAAATACTGGTGATTCAATTATTTTGTTGAAAATATTTTATTGATTTGACAATATTTCGATTTGGAATTATACGATAACTATATTCTAGGGACATATAATATGTGTTATTGCCAATTCTCGTACATTGGAGCCGGCAAATATTGCCGCAAGCCGAGGTCTATAAGGAGGATAATCTCTCAAAATTTCCTGAGGATGACAGAATGGAGCAATTTAGTAACTCTATCGACCACTGACGGCGCTAGTCTTGGTAGGTACCGAAGTCAAGGTCATATGTTATTATTATTGTGTGGCTCAGTTGAAGTATTTTTTTGTGTAAAGAAATAAATTACAACCAAATAATACATAATAACATTCAATTTTTCATATTATCACTAGTGGATACATTAATAGCAAAGAAATGAGATAGACTTAAAAAAAAGCAAATTTATTTATCCTTGTTAAAAATTTTTTTTTTGAGTACATTTATTTTTTTTAGCTATATTTGCACTTTATTTTTTAAACAAATAAAAGCATGTAAATTATTTTCAAATAAACAAATAGCTACGGAATGTGATGTACTCAAAAAAAGACATTTTATTCTTTATTTTTAAATTATTCAATTTATTAAAAAAATGAAAAACAAGCACCTAAAAAAATGAATGTACTCAAAAAAATATATTATATCATAGCATTAATTATTCAATGAATTGTCTCTTTTTGCGAGTACATCTCATTTTATAGCTATTAGTTTACTTGAAAAATATTTTCACGCATTTATTTATTAAAAAAATAAAGAGTAAATAACTAAGAGAATGGATGCAGCTAAACAAAGATATTTAACAGGGACAATTATTTAATAAAGCGTCTTTTTTTAGGTATATCTTATACCGTAGCTAATTGTTCATTCAACAATTATTATTAGGCATTTATTTGATGCTTGAATAAAAAATAAAGAATAAAATGACTTTCTTTGAATTTATCACTTTCTTTATAGCTATTTGTTTATTAAAAAACAATTTACAGTCATTTATTTATTTAAAATAAAAAAAAATTAATATTGTCTATGGATGTATAAATGAATGCCTAATATTGTCTATGGATGTATAAATGAATGCCTGAAAATTATTTTTGAATAAGCAATTAGCTATACGGAATGAAATAAACTTGAAAAAAGACAATTTATTAAACAATTTTTGCTGGATAAAATATCTTTTTTACTGCATCTATTTCCTGAGCTAATTTTTTTTTAAATTTTCATTAAATAAAAGCATGTAAATTATTTTTAAATAGACAAATAGCTAAAAAATAAGATGGACCCAAAAAAAGATAATTTATTAAATAATTATTGTTGAGTAAAATATTTTTTTGAGTACATCTATTTTCTTAGGTATATTCGTTTTTTATTTTTCAAATAAATAATGGAACCCCATTTTTTCTTTTTAATATTTTACCCAGCAATAATTATTTACTAAATTATTTTTTTTGGGTCCATCTCATTCTTTAGCTATTTGTCTATTTAAAAATAATTTACATACTTTTATTTATTTAAAAATTAGAGAAAAAATAGCTAAAAAAATAGATGCAGCGAGAAAGATATTCCATCCGGCAGAAATTGTTTAATAAATTGTCTTTTTTTAAGTCCATTCCTTTTTTTAGCTTTTTGTTTACTCAAAAAAAAATTATCTTGACACAAAAATAAGTTGTAAACGAAAAAACATGTGATTTTGACTTCGGTACTAACCAAGAATAGCGCTGTCAGTGGCCGATAGGGTTACTACATTGCTCCATTCCGTCATCCTCAACAACACCCTCTTCTAATTAGGGATGTGCGTTAGCCCCGATATATTTAATGGCCAATATTATATCGATATACATCGATATATTATCGCCGATATTTTTTGACCCCAATATATCGATATCTATATATTTTTTAAGAAAATATCGTTGTTACCGACAAAAAAATTTTTTTTTGTTTATTTAAAAACAAACAAAATATCAACATTTTTTTAATGTTTTTAATTATATGTAAAATGGATTCTGCAATTGGTAAATTACCAGGTGAAATAAATATACATTTATAATAACATAGAGTGTAACCGTCAGAAGAAGTTCACGATGATCAATCAGCGCATGCGCAAAAATATAACGATACATGGAAAATCTGTATGTGACTGATTGAAAAATTCGGTAAGGAAGTGGAAACACAGCCATGCAAAATTTATATGTATTGATATGTATAACTGAATTCTGGTGCATGCGCTGATTGATCATCGTGATTTTCAGACGGTTTCACTCTAATAACAGAATAAAGAAGAAAAACGTTTTCAAACTCTTTTGTGTAAATTATTATTATACAGATATTATTATACAAAGAATAAATTAAAATTTAACAACAAAACTATAACCATATTATAACTATAACTATACTTTTTCTAGACAACTTTGATATGGAATATGTTTACGATTATAGGTGTGTTCGTTCACTATTCACACTGAGCGTATGCATGGAGCGTATGCAAGGAAGCGCTAGAGTCGTGCGGTCATTTGAAGAAACTTTTTTAATAAAATTTACTATTTATTTATTGTTATTTGTTTTTTTCAGTTCTTTTGCTGTCTTTCATAATTATTAATTGCTAATTAGTTATGGTGTTGTTATTTTTCTTTCCGAATCCAATGCGTTAGTAAATTTTATCAATAAAGTTTCTTCAAATGGCCGCACGACTCTAGTGCTTCCTTACATACGCTCCGTGCATATGCTCGGTGTGAATAGTGAACGAACACACCTTATATTGATGAAGATATTGAGTGAGTGTTAATCAGTTTTTATTCAAATAATTTTTTCTAACTAATTGTTTTTATAAAACTTTGTTATGTTAAACTTTTTTTTTTCTCATGTTTAGCATGGCTTTGTCGAACGATGATACAGAACCAAATATTGACAGAATACAATTTCTTTATATAATTAAACACTTGAAAAGTAAATTCATTATTTATATTGAGGTAGATTAATAGCATATTCATTATTTTAAGATTGTTAATTTATTTTAAATTTTCCATAGAAAAGAAAAGCCAAATAGTTGGATTGTTACTCCTAAAAATAAACAAAAAAAACCTGCTCGTAGTAGTATAAATTCATCATTTGAGTGCAGCCATGGACTGTTGGTGATGAAAATGGTCAAAATAATTCAAATATTACAACTAAATTAAATTGATCTTTATCACCAAAACAGTAAGATAATAATGAATAATGAAAAAGTAAGTTTATTATTTTTACTATGTTCTGATAAATTTTGTTTAGGACTGTCTCAACTGATGTTGTTTCAAGTGGTAACACATTTGTACCAAGTTAATGGTAATTCTACCAGTTTTATAATTTACCAGTTTTATAATTTACCAGTTTTATTATTATTTATAATTTTATTTTACTTTTAATTATTATTTATTTATTTATTTTTTTAAATATTTAATATAGCTGGTACTTAGATTTACTAAATAAATATTAACTTTTTTTTTTTTTGTAGGCAATTTTTTTTCAAAATTTATAGAAAAAATGTTATTTTACTTTCATAAAAATATATTATTTTTATATTAAAAATGTATATTGAGCCAAATTATTCTAGATATATATTTACTTATCATTGACATATGTATTATTATTTTAAACAATATATTCTTTAATACAGTGGTGTATTTTCAACTCTAATGGTTGATAGTTGCATGTCATGATATTGGCATTATTTTTTTTATTTTAGATAAAATATATTCCTTAAGGTCGAAAGTAAAGAGCAAAGGTGAGTCAAGTTTAGGTCCAAGAGGGCGCCTATTTGCCTATACTTAAAAAAAATATTTTTAGTATAATCAACATCCCAAATCTATTCGCTATACTGTCAAATTGTCGTTCGTTGTGTTAAATTTCGTCTATCCATATATACACACATACTACCGTAATCGAAAAAAAAATGATCGTGAAACGTTGCAATCACGTATACTGAGTTGTGTGCTTGGAAGAATATGAGACAGCACGACGAATAAGTGAGAGAGTAAACAGCAGGGTTGTTGGCAAGAAGACTAGAAATATATTCTAGTATTTCTAGTCTTCTTGGTTGTTGGATAGAATTGTGATGACAGCTATGAGCCTTGTAATTGAGAAAAATTTGAGCGCAAAAACTTAAATATCTATTAAAATGCACTGAAGAAAAGGTTCTATATAGGCTTAAAAAATCCGTATTAAAAAGTAGTATAAAATGATAGTAAAATTAGCGATTTATAATAGATATTGGTTTATCTACAAGCGTAAATGTGTGTACCATCCCTATCCCTGTGTGTTAAAGTTGTCAACTTTGATATCAATTATCTCAAAAACAAAACTCAATTAAATTTTGGAAAAATTCATCAAAATCGATAATTATTCAGGCTTTCATTTAGGCCCAAAAAATCAAAAATATACAATAACGGGAAATTATCTTTACTTTCGACCTTAAATTTAAAAAAAAATTACAATTTTATTTCAGATTGTATTGATGAAAAAAAAAAAAAAGAAATAAGTATGGATTTGTAGTTTTAACAACAATTTAAATTTTTAAAAAATAAATAAATTATTTGTTTTATTTGAACGATATTTTATGATTATATCGATAATATTTTTTAGCCGATATTATCGATATATCGATAGTTAAAAAAAATATATATCGGTCGATATATTATTTTTTGTTAATATCGCCGATATATTATTATCGGTCCTTTTTCAACTATCGCACATCCCTACCCAGGAGAACGAACTTAAATAGGGCTATCGAGCCAAAAACGCTACCAAAAACAAATGGCTGAATTAATTCTATTTTGGCCTGCAGATTGCTCTTCTGCAGCGCTTGCACCACTTTTGGCTTGGCTGGGGTAGTACGCGTACGTGTGATAATATATGGAACGGTATGTTTATATGTGTAGGTGCAATGTTTATATTTATTTTTATTTATCATTGTTGATCATGTCAATATGTGAAGTTGATGTTTGAGCTGTCAGCGGTCTTAAGTAATTCTAATAATAATATATATGTTTTAATTAAATAATAAAAAAAGTATTATTATAATAGAATATTACTAATTACATAGGGTGCAACCGTCAAAAGAAGATCACGATGATCAATCAGCACATGCGCCAGAATTCAGTTATACATATTAATACATATAAAATTTGCGTGTCTGTGTTTCCACTTCCTTACCAAATTTTTTAATCAGTCACATACATATACAGATTTTCCATGTATCGTTATATTTTCGCGCATGCGCTGATTGATCATCGTGATCATAGCTGGAAGTGTTTATGGAGATGTATCAGTTTTTGAGTAAGTTGAAATAATATAAAATGCTTTTTAATTATTTATTTTATTAATACACGAAAAAATGAGATTAAAGTAAACCATAACTTTTTTTAATCAATTGGTTTGGTTTTTTTTTAATACTATGTTTTGTTATTTTTAACAAGTTTTCTCAAGACATTTAAACCAATCCAAATAGATAATTATGATTGGTTTTGAAAAGTCAAAGGTGCCGTCACTGATAATGCAGCTAAGATGAAATCAGCTTGGTCACTTCTTTGTATTAAATTTCCTCATTTAATAAGATATGGTTGTTCAGGCCATGGATTGAATTGACTTGTAAAAGATATTTTAAATGTGAAAATAATGATTCATGATGTTGATGAGCCTGAAAGAGATGTATTAACAGCATCAAAAAAAATAATTAACTTCTTTAAACAACATCATCAGGCTAGACAAATTTTAAGACGAATTGGAAAAGAAAATAAAAATTATGTTACTTTAATTAGTTCATTTGCTTCTTGATCCAAATCCATCAAAAAATAAAAAAAAAATGCATTGAAGAAGAAGAATTTGAGCCAATAACTTTAGTTGACTCTAATGATAGAGAAGAAGATTATGGATGTTGTCCTTCATTCGACGAATTTGCTTAATATTTTTTTTTATTTTATATTTTAAGTCAGTTGACGAATAATTATCATATCATTTAATTATTTTATTTGTTTAAAAAAAAATATTATTTACTTTTATACTAAAAATAAGTACAAAAGTTAGATATACTTAAAAAATATTTAGAAGTAATGTTTGTTTCAGGTGAACTGAAATTTTCTTGTTGAATGTACTTTAAAAAAAAGAATGTGATTTTCTAGTTCTGTATTCAACATCATATTAATATTTTTAGCATTGATGCAATGGCTACAAAAAAAGTACTATTATTTAAGAAAAAAGTCAAGTACTTTAGTTACTTTTTATATAATAATAATAATTATAATATGAAAATGTTAATGATAAAAAATATATGATTATATATTTATAACAATAATAACAAATATGTAGTAATAAACATTCAATAAAAAGACACTATTTATGATTTCATATATATAAAAAAAAATTTACTCTCGAGGTAAATGTTTATAAATTAATAATAAAATTCTTTTGCAATAAAGATTCATTTGAATACAATTTTTAATTAATGTAAAATAAAGAACAATCTTTTATTAATTAATATACATTCACATTAAACATAAAATAAAAATAAAATATTTGAAATCACCCGCGCCAATGTCGAAACGGTAGTTACTCTAGTAAGCTCCGCCTTTTTTTATTAAAAATGATTTTTCACCCGTAAAAAATCAGGTTAAAAATGCTAAAAATATAAAACACCGGTAAATTAACAACCCTAAGCTAGGGTAAAGGATGCAATCAAATAAATATTTTACTCAGCAATAATTGTTCAATAAATTGTCTAAAAAGAGAGTACATTTGATTTATTAATTGAGTTCAATAATAAGATGATTTAGACAAAGTAATGATCATAATTTTTTGTTTACCAAATGAAACCGAAAAATAAAAAATTATTAAAAAAAAATCACTCCAAAATGGTGTATGACCTCGTATATGTAAATTCACATAGATGCCATAGATGGCACTAAAGTAGTGTGAAAATATGAAACTTGAACGGTATGATACCGGTCGTATACCTCGGTATAATACCGGTATAAAACCGCCCGAGTTTCATACTTTTATACTTTCATACATATATGTAATACTACATATATGTAGTATTACATATATGCTTTCATACCACTTTAGTAATGCCATCTATGAGAATTTTTATATACCACGTCGTACACCATTTTTATACTTTTTTTTTAAAATTATTTATTGCTTTTTTAATTAACCAAAATGCTAAAGAAACAAGTAGCTAGAGGGAGAAATGCGTTTGAAAAGAAGACATTTCTTGTAAAATTATTGTTAATTAACAAAACATTTTAATGAGCAATAATTCTACAAGAAATTACTTTTTTTTAAAAGCATCACTCCCTCTAGCTACTTGTTTATTTAGCATTTTGTTTAATAAAATAAGCAACAACTAATTTTTTAAGGAAACAAGTAGCTAGAGGAGAGATGTTTTTAAAACGAATACATTTCTTGTAGAATTATTGTTTATTAATAAAACATTTTAATGAGCAATAATTCTACAAGAAATTACTTTTTTTTGAAAGCATCTTCCTCTCTAGCTACTTGTTTCTTTAGCATTGTGGTTAATTAAATAAGCAATAAATATTTTTTTAAGTAAACAAGTACTTTATTTATATATCAATTTTGACAGCTGAGAGCTTTATGGTATCGGTATGGTAGAAAGTTTTGATGCCATAAAGGGCGTTTCTGAGTTTCATACTTTCATACCGGTATGATACCGGTATGAAAGTATTAAACCTAAAAATCGTCCAATTACCCAACACAGGGTAGCTATTCTTGACTCGATTATCCGCAAGTTATCCCGAGTGACTGGGATAACTTTTTTGTCGCAAAACATGAAAATTTTAGCTTAATTTGTATCCTTCTCAATGGTTTACATCAAACGACTAAATCATTTTCAGGCGTTTTCATGTTATCCCGTGTAGGTGGGATAATCGAGTCAAGAATAGCTACCCTGGCGTGGACACACCGCTTTAAACCCATGAAATGGTGCAATAGAGTGAAACTGTCAGAAAAAGTCACGATGATCGATCAGCACATGCGCCAGAATTCAATTCAAAGGCCCTTGTCGACTAGCATAGTTTTTCAACAAAGTTCAATGCCATAGCACTTTGGTCACTATATATCACCAAAAACTCACTAAAAAATGGCCGCTGAGGACTATGCTGGAAAAATGCTGCGTGCAGCATTTTGAGCATAGTTCTGCTAACTTCACACTCGTTTTTTTAGATGCAGCCAACTTTGAGAAAAAAAAAAAAAGCGGCATTTATAGCTCTTTTTTGTTGTTCTTTGTTTACAGTTGTTTACAGTCTACATTAATTGATTGATTGACTGTCAGAATATCGTATTGTCATTTGTCAACAAGAGTAAACAAATAAAAAAGGTTATGCGTTTAATTATTTTTTGTTGTGATTTTACGATTGTTGGTAGAGCTGGGTAGCTATTCTTGACTCGATTATCCCACCTACACGGGATAACATGAAAACGCCTGAAAATGATTTAGTCGTTTAATGTAAACCATTGGGAAGGATACAAATTAAGCTAAAATTTTCATGTTTTGCGACAAAAAAGTTATCCCAGTCGCTCGGGATAACTTGCGGATAATCAAGTCAAGAATAGCTACCCTGGAATCATTTCAATAAACGATTATAACGCCGTCCTATAGCCGTCACGGCTGAACTATTTCTACCCAAGCGCTATGCCATAGAACTTTTTAGAAAAACTATGTATGCTAGTCGACAAGGGCCTATAAATATCAATGTTTCCACTTCCTTACCGAATTTTTTAATCTGTCACATACATATACAGATTTTCCGTGTGTTGTTATATTCTCGCGCATGCGCTGATTGATCATCGTGAACTTCTGACGGTTTTACCCTAGTCTCGTACATGAATAAATGTCTAGATTTTACTGGATTTTACTTCAAAAATCATGCCAGAAAGTATAAATCAGAAATTGTTTTATAACACAGTTTTTTGTCAAACATTTTCTCCAGATGGCAAATTTCTTATAGCTGGAAGTGTTTATGGAGATATATCAGTTTTTGAGTAAGTAGAAATAATATAAAATGCTTTTTAATTATTTATTTTATTAATACACGAAAAAATGAGATTAAAGTAAACCATAACTTTTTTTAATCAATTGATTTGGTTTTTTTTTTTTAATACTATGTTTTGTTATTTTTAACAAGTTTTCTCAAGACATTTGAACCAATCCAAATAGATAATTATGATTATCAAGGACCAACTTATAAATTTACTGCTTATGTGAATCAGTGCGTCCAGAGTATGGTGTCAACAGATGATTTTTTAATTACTGCAACTTTTGGTGAGATAGCAGGATGGGACTGGAAAGTTGTCATGTCAAACAAAGCATCTAGAAAAAATATACTCTGGACCATACAAATACCATCTGACAAGTAAGTTCTCAAAAATTATCAGCCTATAAATTAACTTTCTTATGGATAATTTAATTTTATTGATTTAATAACTAAATATTATTGATGATTGTTTTCTTTTTCTTAGGGACACTTCCGAAAAGCCTGATGTCAATCATATGGTGTATTCAAAGGAAAAAAATTTATTATACGCTGGATGTGGCGATAACAAAATTTATGTTATAAATTTACAAAATGGAATAGTTCTGGGATGTATGGAAGGTCATGAGAATTACATTCATTGCTTAACACAATTGTAAATATTTTTATGTTATTTTTAAAGCTAAAAGGATTTTTTTTGTTAAAATTATGTATAATGTTATTTATTTATATTTATATTTATATTTGATAGATAAAATAACTATTTAAATAATATTTTTTTATTTAATTTTCAGAGGTAATCAATTGGCATCTGCAAGTGAAGATGGCACAGTAAAATTTTGGGATTTACGTAATCAAGAGTACACAAGTACTCTTACTCCAAGTTTAAATAACCAAGTCCGTAGACCTAAGTTAGGTAAATGGATTGGTGCTGTTGATTTTACTGAAGACTGGTTGGTAAGAATTGTTCAATTAGGACGTAATGAAAATAATTTTATTACACTTGGGTAAAATATAATATAATTTGACAAGTGTATTGTCATGGGCCGTATTACAATATTTGTGTAAAAAAAAAAAAGAAAAAAAAGATCAATTTTCATGATTTAGAATAAAATAAAATATTTATTTGAATTAATAGTTAATCTGAAACTAGATAAAATGTTTTAATTATTATTTTTTTTTTATAAAAAAAAACTTAAAATATCATTCAAGATAAATTTTTTTAATTTCATAAAATGATACACTATTACAGTTATGTGGTGGAGGTCCAAGCTTGTCTTTGTGGCACCTTCGAATGATGGAAACAGCAACGATATTCGACCTTCCAGACGAGGGCATTCATGTAGCATCAATTCACGATGAACGTATAATAGCAGGGGGATGTATGTCTGCAGTTTATCACCTTAATTATCAGGGTGAAGTACTAGCCAAGGTTCCAACGTCAAGTAACACTGTATACAGTATTGTAAATTGTGAAAAACCACAAAAAATTCTCAGTATTTCTGGATCTAGTAATAACATTGATATTTGTACCAACTTTAATTATCGGGAATTTATTCTTAAATTTGCGTAGTTTGTAAAAAATAAACATAAGTGAAATACTAATTTTTATAACCTTAAAATGAATATCAAATGAAAATTTTAAATGTTTTTTAGAAATCACTGAATAACTATTTTTGAAATATGAAATTATTGGTTAGTTACTGGTTTATTATGATGATTGTCATCATTTTATTTGTAAATATTATGTCATTACTCATAAATATTATTAGTTATAAATCATCTTAAGTTTTTTTTTCTTCTGTATTCTATTATTTATCTGATTGTCCATAGTCCTCGAAAGAAAAAAATACTTAGAAACAAATAATCTATGAATAATTTAGTGTTATCTAGAATCTATGAATGTTGCTGAAAAGAAAGAACAGAACTTGCATCATATTATCTGTGGTAACATATTTTTACATATAATTTTATTTGAAGCTAATGGAATTTCTAAGTGTGACTATCCTAAAAAATTTTTTTTGGAGGTATCATCTTCGTCTGAAAAACTTGACGTCCTTAGAGGCCGTCCAAGCGCTAAATTGCCTCTTAAGTCTGGCGCTCTTTATCTTTCGCTTTTAAGACAATATTAACCTCACCTGCAAAAAGAAGAAAAGGCTCGAAACTCGAAAGTCAAGGCCAAGATGCTTCAACAACGCAATTTCTGCTAAGTTTTTATTATAAAGATCAGCTTCCATTTAGATTGTTTCTTTAACTCGCATACTGAAAATATATGTAATTTTTTTTTATTCTAGAAGATATAGGCTAAATTTTATTATGAATATTCTAATTTAACATCATAATTGAAGTCGTAACATTAATTGATTTAAGTTTTTAATTATGTGACCACCTTATAAATATGACAAATAATGATAATAATCCGATTCATGTATATAATGTAAAAACGTAATAATGAAAGAAAAAGACTATAGTATGATTTTTGTATGTATTATTCATTTAGAATGCTTTAATAGAAGTTAAAATAAAAGTATATTTAAGGTAAATACATATAACTGAAAAAGACTCATGTAAAGAGAACGCAGCCAAAATTTGCGTAGGAAGTCAAGTATGAATACACCCACATTTAAAAAAATTTCAAGTGAAAAAAAAATAATGTAGTTTTTTGAGACATTAAAATAAAAATCGCGTACGCGGAGAAATCAAAGTTTTCACTAAAGCCAAAATGGTTTTCGGAGAAAGCGTCTCATTCTTTTTTTTTCAAAAATTTCGGTTACCTGTGGATCCATACCTTATTTGTCCAATGACATTAAAATAAACTTCATTATTAAGAGGAAATCAGTCGGGTACCATATATATATGTAACTAAAATGAATTCCATTGATCCACCTTAGAAAACATCAAACCAAAAAAATAAAATGTTAGTGTTGATAAAATGTTACTGATTGTGTCCGATGGAGCTGAGACTAGCGCCCAGCCATTCCGCGCCCAACGAAAGTTAGCGAAATAGGGTATATGCGCACTGTAGAGCTATACGGAGCGCCTAAAATCTCATAGGCAACGATGAATAAATATAATAAATACAAAAATCCTATGCTTTTTACCTTTAAAGTTATTAATTAAAAGGGTTTAAAAAAAATTAGATCCCCTTAGTTTTTGCATTTTTTTAATGTGTTTTTTAATTATCTAAAACTTAGAAAAAAAAAAAAAATTATTAAAAAGGGTTAAAATAAAATTAGATCCTCTATGTTTTTATATTTCTTCTATATATTTTTTAATTCTCTAAAACTTTACTGTGGTTAAATACTTTTAAAAAATGTTCTGTGGATGCTAGATCATTATAAGTGCAAAAATCTTATGTTTTTTGTCTTTTTAGATAGTATAAAAGTTAAAAAAAAAATTAGATCTTCATTAATTTTGTATTTTTTCAATGTATTTTTTAATACTCTAAATCTTTATCATGAATAAATAATTTTAAAAAATGTTCCCTGCATATTAAACTACCATAAAAGAAATATGATGCAAAAAAAAAAAAAATAATCATACTCGTTTGTTTTATTTGACGTTTTTATTAGAGTGTAAAAAAGACAATAATATTCGAAAAAAAAAAAAATGAAAACGAAAAGGCACTACCGAGACTATTATACACGAAATAGAGGTAACCATAACCCTTGCTAATATTTGAAAGACTAATTTTAATATTATAAATTAATTATATCAAAATTTTATTCAGTGTGATTACGAAATTTAATATCAGTCTTTTTAATAAAAAAAAAATTAAATTTTTAACTTGCATATTTTTTTTTTAAAAGTAAAATCAATTTTTCTAAATTGCGTTTTTCGTAAAATTATTTCATAAGTCCAGATTTTTGTTATTATGTTGGTAACATATCTAGCTTATGTTTATCTTGTTTATAATTCAGTTTCATTTATTAATTTATTTTGTTTAATTTATTTTAGTCCAGATTTTTGTTTTTATGTTGGTAACATTATAACAGCATTTATTTTAAATCAATATAAACAAAAAGAAAATAAAATAATAAATCTAAATAAATAATAAATAATAAATAACAATAATTAATTTATTTTAATAAACAAAAATGAAATAAAATAAATTAAATTAAAATTTATAAATATATAGGGGATACTGAGGGCAAATTCAATATTTTTTTTTTGGAGCTATAGATAAATGCGTGGCAACCCAACGTATATATTTATGTGTATTTATGTTATTTAAATACAATAAAGCTATAGAAACTTTACAAAAAGATGTGATATCTAACAAAAAACAAAAATTAAAATTTTATGTACAAAAGAAGTGTCAAGTATTCGAAATGTGATGTAATTAATTTTGCTATTAATTAATTTTTCATATATAGATACATATACAATATATAACATATGATACTATATAGAAAAACCAAAGAAGAAAATTTATTTTTGATTCATGTAAGTTTAAATTGTTAAATAAAAAAAAAAAAAAAAAAAAAAATTATACTTGACCCCGCTTTATATAAGATTAAATAATATTGGCTTAAAATTTAACTACGCGGGGTCAAGTATAATTTTTTTTTTTTCATTTAACAATTTAAACTTACATGAATCAAAAATAAATTTTCTTCTTTGGTTTTTCTATATAGTATCATATGTTATATATTGTATATGTATCTATATATGAAAAATTAATTAATAGCAAAATTAATTACATCACATTTCGAATACTTGACACTTCTTTTGTACATAAAATTTTAATTTTTGTTTTTTGTTAGATTAATTCAACTATGTTTTTTTATTATTTATTTATTGATATTTTTAAATTAATCAATTAAAAAAACGTTTATTATATTTATTCATCGTTGCCTGTGAGATTTTAGGCGCTCCGTATAGCTCTATAATGACAATATATTTTCAAAGTTTTTTAAGAATTATAATATTAACTGTTTATATTATTTATTATTATCATTTTTGTTTATATCATTTCATTTTTAGGTCAGTATCAATCAAATAGCGGTAAGTGTTATGAATATTAATCAATATTTATATTCGAGAAAAATTGTTGAACGATTTGTTAATTTAATAAAAATGTTCTGTTCAAATTTTTTGCGTTAAATACTCCCTAGCGGAAGACTAAATTTAAAAATATCATTGTTATTAATATTGAAATAATAATAATTTATTTTTATGTTTTATTAATTTTTTCTTGCATGCCTGTGTTAAGTCCGAGACACAGGCTTGTGCCAAGCGTGGAACTCTAGCCTGAAATTCTAGCCTGACACTGGCAAAAACTTAGTGAACATTCCAGGGCTCACCCAGGTAGCGAGGCTCGACACAAGCCTTAGAGTCTGTAATTCAGGCTTGTCCCAGGCTTGTGTCCGTCGTCAATTCCTACTCGGGAAACTTATCGTAGCCACCCGAGTGGAAATCTGTTAAGGCAAGCTTGATTTGACTGCCAATGTTGCCTTAACACAAGAAACCTGATCAAGTGTTGATCAAGATGCTTGATTGAGGCCATCTTGATCAAGAATAGATCAAGAAAGCTTTAACTTGACCGTAATAAGACCACATTGATCAAGACTAGATCAGGAAAACTTTGACTTGTTTTTAATAAGGTCATCTTGATCAAGGTAGGATCAAGAAAACTTTAACACATCTTGATTAAGGCCATCTTGATCAAGATTGGATTAAAAAAACTTCAACTTGTTTGTAATAAGGCCGTCTTGATCAAGATTGGATCAAGAAAACTTTAACTTGTCCGTAATAACGCCATCTTGATCCAATCTTGATCGAGAATTGATCAATAAATATTATAACTTTTCCTTTATTCGCGTACAATCACCTAAAAAATATTTTTTAATGATAATAATGATGCTAAGTTTGGCCTGCTCATATCTCAGGACTTGGTCAAAAATATAAACTATAAAAAATTTTTATTCTCATCGTTTCTCTCATTGGCCGAGCAGTCTAAGGGATGTCCTTGGCAATTTTTCGGGGTATAGGAGATTTTGCTTTAAATAAAAAAAATAATATACATAACAGATTAGACATGAAAATAATTTCCAAGTATGAATTATAACTAATCAACTGAAATAAATTAACTATTTCATAAGTAATCAAATAAAAAAGATAATATTTCAATCATTGCATTCTCAGAGTCCTCATGAACCAGAAATAAATTCACGATCTCACGTACGGCCCCGTGGCGCAATATGGTTAGCTTATCCGACTGTCAATCCGTATACGTCTATAGACCCCAGTTTGATCCCTGCTCGAGACACTTTTTAGGTTTAAAAAAAAATATAAATATATATTTTTTTTTATATATTTAATTATTCAAGCAATAAATTGTTTATAACAAACATTTTGCCGTTTAAAAGAAATCGAAAAATGTATATTTTTTTATATAAAATAAATATAAAAATAATATAAAAGTTATATACAACAATTATATATAATTTATATATATATATATATATATATATATTATATCGTCGCATTAAAGGATGAAGGGCGTAGGTGCCATTTTTGGGAATTTCCGTTTTAATAAAGGAAAAATGGCGTAAGTCCAAATTTATTAATTTTTGGATTTTTTATCCAATTTTAAGACTTTCAAAAAAAAAGGAAAAAGGGCATAACAGCCTTTGATAAAGGAAGAAGGGCGTATGGCCAAGGATTTACGCCTTTTTTCCATTATCAAAATAAATTTTGATAAAAGTTGGAGGGCTCATTTTTAATTTTATCTTAAATTTATTCACGGATATAGTGTTTTTAAATTATTAATTGTTTATTATTTTGTATTTTTAAAAGAAATTTTTTTTTTTTTTTATGATAAGTGATTTTTAAATTTATAATAACTTTATTCCTATCTTTATTCCTATCTTTAACTCCATTTCTTTATATTCAATGTTCAATAGTCTGTTTTTTATTTGAATGTAGAATAATTTAAATACACTATACCTTTGAAAAAATTAAAAATAAAATTTGAAATACGTCTTTCTTCCATTACTAAAAATTATTTTGTTAATGGAAAAAAAGCGTAAATCCCTGGACATACGCCTTTCATTCTTTATCAAAGGTTGTTACGCCTTCTTTCTTTTTTTTTTTTAAAGTCTTAAAATTGGATAAAAAATCCAAAAATTAATAAATTTGGACTTACGCCCTTCTCCCTTTAAAAATAACGTTTTTGGCACTTACGCCCTTCATCCTTTAATGCGACGATATAGGAGCATTTATACAATGTCTTATAAAAATGATATAAAATCTATATATAAGAATTTAATAAAGTATATACATATAACTTTTATAAAAATTTCATATATTTTTTTCGTGTGGGATTATTAACTTTTGATATATATTTTATTAATTTTAATTTTTTGTAAACATTTATTTCATAATTAAAAATATTGTGTAAATCGTGAAACACTGCAAAAAATACTGTTGGTTGTACTGATTTTACGGTTGTGTTGGTGTGTAGCAGTGTGTAGTATAGTGAAATGGGTACATATCAACAAATTTTCTTATTACAGGTTACTAACGTCATTTTTCACACAAAAAAAAAAAAAAAAGTTTTTTCTAAGCAAATATTATTTATATTTTACTTAATGAATTCAAACAAAAATATTTTTTATAAATAATAATAAACAAACATGCTTGGATTGTATTTATACTGGCACTTTTAAACCTACGCGCCACAAGATGGCGGATTACAATGCTATGTTGCGTATACCAAAATATCGTCTCTGCAGTGCCGTAACAAGGACTTTAGACGTCATGGGCAAAAAATTTTTTGGCGCCCCTTTCTAAGGAAAAAAATCGTATTGTTACAAATAAATATAAATGAAAATAAAATAATTTTTAAATAATTAGATGAATTTTTTACTACTTTAGTATTAATAAAAAAAAACAAAACTCCAAACAGCTAAAATTTTTTTTCTAAGTGCTTTATTTTGATTCATTTTATTATGAGGTAAGTTTTTTATCGTGATGTCATTGCGTTTTTTCCTGATATTGTCATTTTAGTAGTCAGTTTTTATACGAAAATCGTATTCTCCATAAGAGTTTTTAGAATTTAATAATTATTATTTTATATATTTATCATTAATAGGAATTAATTTAATTAATTATTTATTTAAAAAGGAATTAAGGTTTGTAAATAAAAAGTAAAGATACAAAGATTTAATTTTTTAACTAAGACTTTAATGAAAGCGAGTATAAGGATGATCTGGTCAGAGCTATATGTTAACAAGTCAACGGTCAAACTTAGACTAAATATTATAAACTAATTCTCTTTATTCCTTAACATTTATTTAAACTTTTCTCACGCATTCAAAACTATAACATAAACATTTTCACTTTGTTCCTAGAAAAATCTAAACATCCCTCATGCACTTGGACCTCACACAACCCTCATAAAAAAACTCATAAAATCTTAGGCCTAGTCTCACAGCATGCAGTATCCCTTTTTTTATTACTTCGTTTCACTATTACCCTCTTGCATAACTATTAAATAAAATAATTTATTCTAACATGATTCAAACATATTTCTAACAAGAGTGTATGTTAAAAGTTGTCAACTTTGAAAATTAACGAGCTTCCAAGTAATTACCAAAAAAATTGCATAAAATGTGTCAGTATTTCAAGAATCTACAGTAAAAATTTCAAATCATTTTCATTGGGGGTGAATTGCCGAGGACATCCCTTAATGCGTTTCCTCTCGCTTAGAATCTATTCTTCAACAGTTCGAATCCCGTCGATTGCGCGTTTAGAAAAATAAAAATAATTCCAAATATTAATCTCTTTTAGCTCTACCTCTTTCTCTCTCTCTCTCTCACTTAACGAGAAACAAAAAATGCAAATAAAAAAAAAATTTTTTGATCAAGAATGGATCAAGAATCGATTTGAAATCAATGTTGCCTGATTAAGTCTTGATCAAGACTCGATTTCCACTCGGGGCAAGTGGTAAAGCTTCAGGATGTCATGCAGAAAACACCAATTCAAGTCCAGGTAAAACCGAATATAAAATTTCAGTATTGTTTAATTATAATCTGTAATTATTTAATGGAATAAATAAATGGTAGGAAACATTAGGCTCTATACTTCGTTTACTTTTGGGGAACTAACGAGGCATTAATGGTTATTTATTGACCCATGCACGGACAGGCTATCCCTAACAATTTCTACTCGGGATGATCTAAATTCCCACTCAGAATATTGTAATAGAGCTATATATATGTGCGTGCTAAATTTTAAGTTTTAGAATAGTATATTAGAGTATGTTGTCGTGTATAACTATAATTTTTGTATTTAAAATTGTTATTAAACTTAAATCTGGATTTCTGATTGTAAATAATCATAATCTGCAAATTGACGGATTATAAATACGTTTTGTAAAGTGTCTTATTATTTCTAAACCTGGACCTTGAATGTTAAATTTTTAAGTCGATGATATTTGACAAAAAAAAAATATGGAAAAAATAAAGTTTCAGTCACTTTTCATTTATAGTCGTGACAGGTCAAATCTCGTTTGTGATACGGACAGGAATTTTTAAGACAAATTAAAGAATAAAAAATTTTTATATTATATAATTTTTGGAGAATAACTTTATTAAGCGAAATTGAAGTAAAGAAAAAATAAAGTTAATACGATTTTCCAGACAGAATAAAGAAAAATAAGAAATCCTGGTAGAAATTCAGCTTCGTACTGCGACTTTCGATGAATTTTGAGCTCGCAGCAGCCTCGCAGCATTTTATTTTGCGATGTTGCTGCGATATTGAAAGTCGCACATGAATGTTGCAGCTAGATCGCAGCGAGTTAGAATTTCTACCAGGGAAGACTAAATATTTTTTTCAACCATTTAAATATTTTTTTATAATGAGAAACAATAAATAATCTTTATCTTTTTATTGTCTCTAATTTTTCTATATATTTTTTTTAATTTGTTTCTGAAAAATACCTATCCGTCTCACAAACGACATTTGAGCGAGATCTTTAAGAGATCTCAAATAACAGGGTACTTCTAGCAATTTTTATTTCATACAATCGAAATTATTGTAGCTCAAAGTATATTATACAGTCGTGAACAATACTCTCCCGCGGAAAAACTTATTTACATTATTATATATATATATACTAATCCAGGAATACTTTACTTTTCGAAAACAAATTATAAATTTCGCTTCAATACTTTCAAGCCATGAAAACTATTTCTTAATAGAATATATATTCTTCGGCGATTATCCTGAGTTTTTACAATGATTTTACTACAATTTTTATATTTGTAGTAAAATCATAATATCTCCTCACATATTATAATTAGTTAAGTTATAACTTGTTTAAAATATCAAGTACAAGTTATAGAAAAAATGCCTTGTATAAAACTGTAAAAAAAATGTTTTGGTTCCGATAAAAAAAAACTTTAAAAACATACTGAAAAATAAAATAAAAAATGATCGTTTTAGAGGGTGTATCTTGTTTCTTCCTGACTGGATCGTTGGCCGTTTGTGACTTTGCACCAAGGTATATATTTACCTTCGTCATCTATAGTGCTGTTTGCTCATCGTGGAATTTTCGAGATGTTGGAAGGTGTAGAATATATATATATATATATATATATATATATATTTTACTTGTTACACACAAACAACAACAGGAACGCGTGGTTCCAAACAATCTAGAAGTAGAAGGTCCGCATGAGTACGGTGAACCCATGAAACCTATGAGTCGTATACATAGACTATATACGTTGTATTAACCAGCAAAGTAAAGGATAAGGATAGTAACTGGCAAGATGCATCGCGTTTACACAACTACATGGAAACTTTGATCTATTCATCACACGCTAATATTATACTACTATATGGTATATTTTAGAATCATGTTTAGACTGTTAGCGTATAGATGATATATCTATGAAATTAACAAGTGGATTTTATTATATTTTATATTTTTGATAAAATTTTATTTAATTATAAATTAACAAAATAATATAGTAAAAATAAATATGAAGCCTTGATGACTATTTTCAGCAATTGCGTGAATGAAGATATTATATACCGGTTTTTTATATATAAAATATATGTTCTTTAAAATTCATATATGTTAAAGGTCAACAAAGTTTTGAATAATAATAACAAAAACAAATAAATAAAATTGTTGGAATTTTTATCCAAAGAATGCATTTCAGCTTATTAATATACATATACATTTATTATGATAAATATAGTATTTATAAAAATTTATACTGACAGTCTTCCGAAAAATAATATAATAATATGGAGGAATTTATATATACTATTCTATTATTTATTTTTAAATTTGGCATTATTTTTGGTAAATAAGTCTAATAAATGTAAAATAAATTAAACAAGTTAAGTTATTTGATTCAATTTTTACTTTTAGAAGACCTTGAAAAATTATAATTCTTCATAGACATACGGCCGAATATATGCATATAAGTTGTTCCGTGGGAATATTATATAGATATCGCCAAACTAACATAAGCCAATGTATCAGGACACAAAATATATTCGCGCGCGTAGAATTGTTGAGGGTTTTTAAAAATGTTTTAGAGTAAAACAAAGGTAGTAAGATATAATCTATTATGTAGCTTGAGAGAGAAAAGACTTGAGAAGTCTTTCGCCAGAATAAATAAAGTGTGGTAAATTAAAAAGACAAAGATAGTCTAAGGCGCAAGGGTGAATAGGAGAGGGAATCATGGGCCTAAAGTGAACGGAGACCTCGGCAAATGGCAACGCCTCGTTGGATACTGCCGTCGTGGTGTGCGACTGGTGGGTAAAGAGGCCCCAACACGAAAAGAGTTTCAAACGATGTTTTACTAGTCCGTCCGTGGTCTCCAGGTAGAAAGACGTGGAAATATGTACGCGATATGAACGAGAAATACATTAAATAATATTTGAATTTATCAGAAATAAAAGTGGACACTTTTTAGTGAATAGGTTTATTTTTATTTAACTTAATATTTTCCATTTTTAAAGTTTGTGGTGTTAAATTATATAAAGTCTGGATACTCACTTTGAGTCAGGTGTGGAGGAAGATCGTGGAAAAGGCTGTTATCAGCCATGGGGACGGGTAAGTTGTGGCAATTAAACAAAAAAAAGGGAAAAAATTAAAAATCAAATTTTTTGACTTTTTTAAAATTAATTATTTTGAGTATTTTCTAATTGTTTGATTATAAAAGTGGTGAGTCGATTTTTCAAGATGAATATAATATCAGAATTCTTTTATTCTCACATATGTGAGAAGTATATACATTATACCTATTAATTTCTTTATCATATATATTGTATACCTATATATATATATATATATATTATATCGAGAATTATAGTTTATTCTTATATGAATTTAAATTTTTTATTTCGTTTAGTGTAGAGTTTTTTTTAATTTTCGTTACTGTCAATTTATTATTATTATTTTTTTTTTTTTGATGGTTTTGGCGCGTATACTTTAGGAACAATTCAAGCTAGTCGGCCCATCACCGGAAGTTGGTATTCCATTCACCTTGAAGAAAATTACTGATTTATAAGTAGTTATTTTTTTTTTTTATTTTTTCTTTTCCGATTGAATATTTTGTTGTTTCAGCAATTAATCAAGAAGGGTCAATTAAATCAATTTTTCCTACAAATATATTGCAGAATATTTAACTTCCAGTTAATTATATTTTTAAGGCATCTTGTGTGCAGCCACCTTAACGTCTTTAGAAAGTGTACACATTGAAAGTGGCCCCAAATGAAACTGTGTCTTGACCGAAAAAAACTAAAATAAACATCTTACATAAATTAAATAATTTTTAACATCATTCAATTAATAATGAGTCATTAAAAAAAAAAAAAAGAAAAACAAGTACTTATTTTTTTCGACACTAGAAGCTTTATATATCAGAAAAATCGATTCACCATATTTTATACAAACATAAAAAAAAACTTACAATTTATATCTTTTTAAAAAAGCAAAAAAGATTTATATCAACTAGTTTCATAACTATGAGCCTCAGGTAATTTTCAACAATTTTTTAAATTCTGCATTGCAAATTATATGTAACTTCGATAACCATGAAGAAAAATATATATATATATATATATATATATATCAATACTAAAATAAAATTAATAATTATTAATACTTAAATTAATATAGTGTACTAATATTAATTATATCAACTAATCAAGTGTATAAAAGTGCGGAGTGCTGTGATGGTGTGTTGTATTAAAAATATATATATATAATAATAATAATAATGAGAATAATATATTGTAAAAAATGTCAATTTAAAGTGCGTGAGTGTGAAAGAAATATTGATCAAAAAAAAAAAAAAATAACAAAGTTAATGCTGCATCGACTCAGGTTGGCAAGAATAAAAAATAATCTTGTTGGTGGATTCTTTATATGGATATTCTGAAGGAGTTAAAAAGAGATAAACTGACAAAACGCTACACACAAACACATTAAATATACACATACCTATCCAATTTTAATATTAGTTAACATGTATATACATGCACATTTATATATTATTCACATGTGTTAAAGAATTATATAAAAATATGGTAATTAGATAGATTAGGTAGGGGTATCTATACAGAAGGTAGATTCTATTTTTATCGATGATAATTCTATATTTCAGGACATCTCATCAACTTTTCCCATGATATTAACTATTAAATTTTTTTCCATTAATAATTTTTCAATATTTAAAAAAAAAAATTTTTTTTATTCTTTACAATGTAATAATTAATTATACATTTTTATATATGTATAATAAAAATAATAATAAAAAATATTAAATATAGCTTGAATATAATACAATAAATTTTATAAAAAGAAGTTTGAATGTATAATATGTTCAAACATTATTATTTCGTTTGTTGTTTTTGCAAAATTGTTTATTTATAGATTTTTCTTTGCTATTTGTTATTTATTATCTATTTGTTGAAGTATAGTAATTATAAATTTATATTACTTTGACTAATAAATAGACGTAATAGAAAAATATAGAAAGCAGGACGGGTATTAGCAAGGTCATGGTAGCATAACTCTTGGTTTATTGCAATCAAAATTTTTTTTACCATTTGTAAATTATTTAAAATTACCGCAAATGTGTGGGCTACATATATGATATACGCAACCACAACACTGCAATATTGCATATTGATATTATCAGATATATATATATTCATACGTTAATATATGGCGTGAGAGTATATAATCAGATGTAAAAAAGTATTAGATATACTGAAGGTCGTGTACATATATATTATATATATATATATGAATCGCGATTCTAAACAAAAGTGATTACAGTCATCATCGTAATAAAATTTATTTAGGGCAAATGACGAGTTAAGCTTTTCATGATCTATTTTCTATGATTTATTTTAAAATTTATAAATATATATATTTTTATATTTTATTTACATTATATGTATTTCACATGGATCGTGTAACAGAGCTTGTAATTCGAGGTCCTAATTCGGTTAACCGGTAGGCGTTTGAATCAAAGTGCACGTGTTCCCTTGACGAGGTATACCTTCAAAAACATATAATAATAATATTGAAGATTGTGTACATATTGAGGAAGGGCATTCGTCGATTTTATCGGATAGCAGATGAGTTATGAAGGTTTGCCGCATAACGGAATAACCATGTATATATATAGATAATATAGATATACATATAATTTTGAATTCTTTTTTTTATATTCTTTTAATAGATAAATATATAAAGATAACTAGAGATTACGTATATAATAGGATAAATTTTGTAAAATGGAATTTCTATTCTGTATTGAAATATATATACATGCATGTATAAATATTTCTTGAAAGTTCAAAATTCATATTCAACGATGTATCTTTGAATATAACACAAGGTGTTCTATTTTAATATAATACTTGAATTATTTACAAAAAAAAAATATAGACTGGTCAAAAATTATCATATGCCCTATATGAAAGTTCGATGGCTCAATGTAGGACACATGAATAAAAAAATGGAAGACTGAAAGTGAAGGGTGTAGAATCTTTTTATTAAAATAATTCTGTATATGGATGTGATGAATATTTTATGATCTGAAACCACCCACATATAAAATATATTATTTAAATATCGTATTTATTTTTGTAAGGCAACCTCAATTCTTTCTCAATTGTTTCTTATTCTTGTTCTACCTACGCTATTCAGCTTAATAATTATGAAAACGCGGCACCATTCGCACGCTTCACGAATCCTAATCCGTGTACAACACGCGGCCTTGAAACCCTGGTTTCCAATTTTTTTATTTTAGCTGATATCTTCAATCTATTCTAAAATGTTGTCTTTTTTTTTCCGAGCCGGTATAGAGGAATGCAGCAAAATTTTTTTTATTTTTAAATTTTTTGCTTTCTTCCTTTTATTTTGCTTGTTTAAAGGCATGCAAGCATGCTTCATAATTCTCTATGACCTCTAACGTATGTATTTTTTATTTATTGTTTATTTTTGTTCTGGAAAAAGTTTAATTGATAAATGCATTAAAAATTACTTATATTTGACATTAAAACAAGTTTTATTGAATGTAATCCAATGAGGATATTTGATTTTTCTTTTGTTTGTACTTTCATCAATTTATAAAACTAGAAAATCTCCTTTTTTTTTTCGTGTCATTTTTGGACCATGATTTACCGGAAGTTTTAAGCATTCGTATTTTTATCGAAATATATATAAGCATATATATTTCTTATAAGTTATATATATAACCATATTAACTACACTTTAACAATTTGTTAGTAAAAAAATTTATTACTCTATTTTTTTTCACTAACTTTTTCACTAATCTACCATCATAGAAAAAATACCATAAGTGTTGCGTGCAAATTCTCTACAGTTGTGCGACTTGCACTATGGCGTTTTACTTTCCGTTCGTCATATTTTTTATGCTGCTCATATTTAACTTTTATCCCAATGAATAAAAGATTTTTCTAGCCGTATTTACAGATTATAATTCATACCCACATATATGTATATAAACAAATTCTGAGTTTTTTGGAGGAAGCAATCGTTGTATTACGTCATAACGTCATTGCGATGACTAAGTGATTGGATTGTGTCAGTGAAAAAAATTAAAAATGAAGTGTGCGACGAGAAAGTGGTTGACAGGCGCGGTTGTTTCTTGGTCATTTCTGATTATAGACATTCAGGGTGACTAGTTATGTACTTACTTCTTGCCAAACACTTGACTCACTCTTTTACCTTATACATCTATTTCTACTTATTTCTTCTTATAAACTATTATTTATTTATTACTATTATTATTATTATTATTATTATTATTATTATTATTATTATTATTATTATTATTATTATTATTGTTATTATTATTATTTTCAATCCCTGGTTAAACTTTGGTAAATTCGTCTATGATTTTAATGAAATTTAATTGACCCCGAGTAGTATTTCCTGAATTATTCTTATATGTATAGCGCGGTCAAGTAAAATTTTTTTATTTTTTCAACAATTTAGACCTATTAACTATACATGTGTCACAGATAAATGTCTTTTTTTGTTTTTTTTGGTATCATATATTTAAAAAAATATGATACCAAATAATTAATTATTTAAGAGCAAAACGAGTTACATTACTAATTGAATACGACTTCGAGTACTTGAGGTTTTTTTTTGTACAAAATACTTTGTTTTTTGTTAGATATTAAAGCCCTCAAAAATTATCTCCAGCCACAAAAAACTAGAAAGATAGAAAAGAAAATATATATATATATATATATATATATATATATATATATATATATATATATAAAAGAATATATATATATATATATATATATATATATATAAAAGAAACAAACCAATAGATTCTTCAGGCCAGAATCTAAAAGAATATTCTTAATGACAAACATAATAATTATCCAAAAATAAAATTCAAAATACAGAAAATTTTCAAGAGCGCCATTACAATGCCATTAATCTTCAGTATACATCCATTTAATTTTATACATATTTCTGTATATTATATCTAGCTCAGTCTTGTTGTTTTCATCATTGCTTCTTAGCTTATCTTGTGTTTTCTTCTATTATTCATTTTCTTGGGATCTATATATGCCTTTATTACATTATGCGGCTGTATGTATGCCTGCATACACTCTTGAACACATACAAATACATGCTATGGTATTTTATCCTTTCTTTTTCCACTTTCGTCTTGCCTATTTGAGATATTTCTTCGTCTTCTTCCTTGACTTGTTCTTGCTCTCGTGAGTCAAGGACCGTTCTCAAGGAGGTTGCTGTACCCTTCTGCATTCTTTATTTTACATTTATGTTTAATACTCTATGATGTGAGATGGTATAATAAACTTGATCACATATTTTTAAAAATAGTAGTAAATAGAATTCAATAAGACAAAAAAAAATCTAATATTATCTGCTGTTTTCTGTATACTTAACATATCAAGATTGCATTTTTTTATTTCATCCACAATTCTTATATACTAACTTTAATATTATTAATATACTATCAGTATTCGTAAAATTTCTCAAATTTTATTACTGAATAATTCACAAATACTTATTTTTTTTTTACCTAAGATATATCGAAAATATAAAAAAATAGGAATTACATGAAGGAAAAATAATACGTTTCGCTATATGTTACTTTAGTATAGGTACGTGGGACGTTTTTCCATTTCTGGTGTAATATAATATTTCATATATTATATATACATCTTTATACTTATAATTCTTTTAGTATATACTTCTTTACAGTATACGATATCCACATTTAAAAAAAAAAAAAGATACTGAATGAAAAATAATATGAAATCTATTATAGGAAAAATCAGAAAATGATTCACCTATTATACTATAGTATAATATACAGGTTGAGTTGAATCAAGATGTGTTACCCTAAATCGGTATTACAGGTCGTTACAATTAATTGTCGGTGAGTTTAGATTTGCGCAGTTATTGATGAAAAAAATAATTAAGTTGGCTGTTAATATTTGAAATTGAAAAAAATTTATGATTTCTACTTGATGTTCAACATTTTACAAGAAATATTAAAGAACATCGTTCGGGACGTTTTACGGGACATTTTACGAACCATTTTACAGGACGTTGCACAAGACGTTTCACGAGACATTCTACGGGACATTTGTTCATTAAAAATTTAAAGAACGACCTGCAATACCGATTTAGGGTGTAGTACATCTTTATCCAACTCACCCTGTATATAAGTTCTCGAGATAAAAAAATCAAGTATTTGAAAGGTATCCCGCATGGAAAAAAATATATCCCATTTTGTAGCCTAGATAGATCTCAATGAAGATATATCTTTAATGTATCTCAGATTTTTCCGTATCTATCAAAGATATATATTTATCTGAATTATATATACATCTGCTGGATACATTCATCGATATATCCCAGATATTTTTGATATTTTGAGGTATCTACGAGATATTTATATAGATGTATTTTGGATATATTATTGATATACATACATACATACATACATCTTAGATATTTCTTTTGCATATTTGTCTTAATATTTTTTTTTAATATATATTGAATATATATAATTACCTATATAATGGAGAAGTGGAAAAAACATTGGAAAATGTACAAAGTTCAATGATATTGATATGCGTATACAATGGATCTGATAGCGAATAAATTTAAACTCATTTCTAACCTATTTATAAAATATGATTATTCACAATTATAATATTTGAAAAATATTAAATCAAGTAAAAAAAGTATTTAATATTGCATTTACTGACATCAATAATTCTATAACAGTTTTATTTCTTTTAAATAATTGTATAATAATATATACATGCATATATATAGAATAAAAATTATACCTATATCTTAGATATATCAAAATATATCTACATATATCTTGTGAATATATATTTTGGATATATCCACAGATACATCTATACATACGCCGGACGGCGAATTCCCAATATCTGAGGTATATCTGGATATAAAAGGAATGTTTCCAAAATATTATATTTATACAATACATAAGCATTGAAAAACGCAATTTTATCGTTCTTATACATAGAATATTGGTGTACGCAAAAGCATATGTCGAACATCAGCATTGACATGGAATTGACATATATACATTCGATTTTAGTAATTATTGTAAATGAATAATGATGGAGGTGGGATTATGTATGTGTCACCTGAATGTTCAGGGTCCCCTTATTTGGGAATACACTCGTTTACTGTTAGGTCATCCGGAGTTTTCTCTTTTGAATTTATTATTATTATTATTATTATTTTTATTTTTATTTTTATTTTTATTTTTATTACTTTTTGTCTGATTTTGTGTTTAAAAATTGACACACAACAAGCTAAATTTTATATTTTTAGTATTGGAATAATGTAAGAATGATTTAATTTCCCGCATTAATTCAATATTAAATGTGTAACAATGAAATAATGCAGGATTTTTTTTTATTTCCTGCATTTTCTTAATAATGAGGGAAAGAGTACCATTGGGCATCAAATTTAGTGCGCAAAGTTATCTTTCTCAAGTAAGGATAATAAAAAATTATTTAACAATATAGCATGTTTTCAATGAAGTTTTTTTCGCATCACTAATTTTTACTCAAAATTTCTCTTCGTGTACTTTTAAATTTGAATGAAAATATTTATCAAATTTCTATACACATAATTAATGATTCTCATTTTTCTAGCTAGTATAATGTATAAAATGTATAAATTTCAACAAAAATGAAGCTAATAAAATAATTTTTATATTATTATGAAACTTTTTTTTATTTATTCACTTCAACAAGAAACCATCATAATTAAATTTAGCTTAAATGCTTGTAATTTTCTTTTATAAACGAATTAATTTACGAATTATTACTCAATCTAAAATAACAAAGTAGCATTGAAATAATCAATATATTTTACCGCATAACAATAAAGAATTACATAAAAAGTGAGGTGTTTAACAAATATAAGCCGTTGGCATGGTCAAAAAAACGACTGATAAATAAATAAATAAAATAAGCAATAAGTAGAGCAAATGAGATGGATTTAGAAAGGGTGTATTAACTTGCCGGGAAGGGATGAACAGGGGGGTGTTGAAATACGACTTTCACTACAAACATATGATAGTGCATATTGTAACAATCGGTTATTCTGTTTTGAGGCTCGAGTAAGCCAATACCAGTTATAAAGTGGGCGTCACACAAATAACTAAAGTTTCAAAGTATTTGACTGCATATATATATAAATAAATACCTTGAAACTTTACTCATTGTATAATGTATAGATAATATTTGTAGATTTTATTTCTGTCATTCTTTTAATTTTATTAATGTTTCGCTTCATTATATAGATATATCTCATTATATATCTCAATAAACTACTGTATAACACATACGGGAGAATTTTCTGTCTATATACTTTTCTTTTGTCTTAGATTATGCTACGGATATGAACTGAAATATATACCATACAATGCTGAAGGTTTTACTATTTTTTTATGACTATTTCCAGTTCTCTTTTAATTTGTTCATCTAGATTCCACGTTTCCACAAAAATTTCCAATAGCTCAATCTTTCACAGCTTATTAGTGCAGTATATAAATTATTTTAAGATAGTTTTATATGAATCCGAAATCCATGCATTATATATGTATGCTCATCGTCAAGATTAATGTATATAATTAATCTAATTTTTCTTATTTTTGATATTTCTGTTCTGCTTAATTCTTATTCACATGATTACGTGGAATTTTATATTTCTAAAAAAATAAAAAAAAAAAACACCTGTCAACCGTAAAGAAACATCGGCATGTCTGAGCACTTTTTACTACAATAAGCTAGTCATACAGTAGATGTAGCTAAGAAAAAACGTTAGATAACTTCACAAAATACAGGTGTTGAATGTTGAACATCGATGTGGTCTCATTGTTGTCGACCCTTAACTAACTTAATATAGTAAAATTTTTTTATTAGATTTCTTATTAAGATTTTTAAGTACAAAATAATAATAACAAACATAATGTAATAGACAAGTTACAAATATTTAATAATATAAAAATTATTCGAGAAAAAAAATGTTTCTACTAAGAATATAATAAAAAAATATAAATAAATAAAAAAAAAAAGCTGATTACTGCCGAATTTTTCATTTTTTAAAGTGATATAATTATTTTAGAGTAAAGATTTTGGTCGAGATGTTTTTATAAATATATAAACAACACTAACACAATAGTAAATTATATATGGTCAAATAGGTATGTGAAGTCAGTAATGCGACATAGATCTTTTTTTTTTAAGGTTTTTACCCTAATTCACTGAACTCATGCGTATATCTATATTTGAATGAATCTGTCAATATTTAAAAATTCATCGGGAGTTACAGAGTAGATGCGCTAACAAAATTCTATACCTTTGATTCGTTTTTTTTTTAAAGCAGTTTTTACATTATTTAAGGGTAAAGGGGCAATTTGTTAAATTTTAATTTCTCAAACTTCCTACAGATTTTGATTTCCAACAATTTTAGCAATTATCGAAGAAAATCACTTAATATTGAAGCCCTACACAAAAAATGTCCGCTGACAAAAAACTAGAAAAAAAAATTCTATGCCAGAATATAAAAAAAAATTATTTGATGCAGTTTGTGATGTAACAATGAGGACAAAGACCTCATTTTATTAATTTCCCTTCACATCCTCTTTAGTTAATTTACCCCTCAAGGTTTATTACGAAACAGAGGCAATTAGTTTGTTTAAGTCGTAAAGTTCAAAACACAAAAGAATTTTCAAATAGCTTCTTTTTTTTTCATTTACTATCTTTAAATCATTTCATGTTTATACATTTATAGAAAATCTATATTTAATTTATAATATCAATTATTATTATATTATTATTAATATTAATATATTTTTTTTATCTATATCAATTATTATTATATTATTATTAATATTAATATATTTTTTTTATCTATATCAATTATTATTATTTTTCAGTCATAAAGCACTGGTATATATATATCAAAGTCTTTTTTATATTTTATAGTGTAAATATGCTTAGAGCATTTCGCGTGGAACGATGTATATACGGACGTGTCTGGTTGTATCGAGGCGTTGCAAGAAATTGCCGCGAGAATAATATTCGTGATAGTGCAGAGTCAGGGTCGTATGTCGACAGCATATTCGTATGTATATGTGAATAAGACAGCTATAAACAGAATTACGGAAGTCGTAGAGCATAAAAAGCATAAAGTTTCGTTGATTAATATAGTCACATGTGATCTGCTAATATTGTCACTAATATATTTATTTTTATAATTCAAACATCAAATTTGACAGATGCAAGAGAGTCTAGATAATAAGGTATATGAAGATACATTGGAGTTATGAAATGGTTCTCATCTTTGTTGTAATAATAAAAACTTACGTGTAGCTAAGAAAACAAATATATCTAGTTTACCGTTTGTGTTTTTACTGGCAGAGCTAATATATAGATTTAAATTTATTATTCAAATTTTGTGGAAGAAAAATCATTTTTAATAGTAACTTATTTATTAATTTTTTTTTTTTTTAAATATTTATAAAAATATTTTATTGATCAGTATACACGGAAAAAAATAATTGGTAATTATAGAAAAAAATCCTAGCTTAGCATTTTCATAACTCCGATGTATAGTAATTTATATAATAAAAAAAGAATGTTTCTCATTTACCCGAACAGAAAAATCTCAGTCTTAAATGAACTTAAAATCCTTTAAAGTCTTAAAACGCGCTAATTTTTGTTATTTTAAAAAATTTTATAACATGAAAACTTAAATAAATATTTAGAGTGAATTGTAAAATTAAATACAAGTACACTACAAGCAATCAAACTTGAATTTTTTTTTTTCAAAAAATATATCAATAAAAAAAATTAACCAATAACATCAATTAATAAATGATAACAGCTACATATTAATTGAAATCCGCGAAATATAGTTTTTTAATATACAAAATGATAAAAATCTTGACAGTTTTATATCAGGCAGTTTGAATTTTTTCTAAGTCCCGAACAGAAAAATCTCAGTCTTAAACGAGCTTCATGTCTTAAATCGCGCTTTATTGAACTTAAACTGTCTTGTGAGATCTTAAACGAGCTTCCATTAGCTTCCCAAATAAAATTTTCATTGAAATAAGTTTTAAAGCCTTTAATTTTAAGACTACAAGCTTTCGAAATCGTATTTATTGAAATTTTTTTTTTTTTAAACCTAAAAACTTTCGAAGTCTTTTAAATCAAGCTTCTAAAAGACTGAAAAATGTGAACGCTTTCTAAGTCTTTTAAATTACGCTTCTAAAAGACTGAGAGATTGAACTCTTTTGAAGTCTTTTAAATCAAGCTTTTGAAAAACTGAGAAATGTGAACGCTTTTGAAGTCTTTCAAATCGAGCGTCTGAAAGACTGAGATTTGAATGCTTTCGAAGTCTTTTAATTCAAGCCTTTAGAAGAGTTTGGAGACCTCGGAAAAACTTGTGATTTTATTTGAGAAGCTAATGAAAGTTTATTTAAGATCTCACAAGACAGTTTAAGTTCAATGAAGCGCGTTTTAAGACTTGAAGCTCGTTTAAGACTGAGATTTTTCTGTTCGGGTAGTAATGAGAATTTCTTTTTCACAATGTTTTGATTGAGTCAAATTATCACTCTGTTTTTCACTGTCACTAGGTGTTTTAAATGTTAAAACAGAAAAAAAAATTAATTTTCACACTCTGTGAAATTTTTGATTTTGTATAATCTCAATAAGTATAATGCAAAAATAGATTGGCAGATATTTTTTGCAGAACATGATTTTCATTTAAATTCATCAAAAAACGTAATTAATCAATTGGTTACCTCGATTTTACATCGAAAAAACGTTAAAATCGACTTAGTAATAACGGTAATACTAAAGTAATTCGAGATAGTTAAATGGATATTATTTCGAATCGACCGAGTATTTCTACCAGGGATATTTTCTTGAAAAATGATCAAATGGAATTTTAATAGTAATCGACGAGGTAATCGAAGGGCTATCCAAGTTTGAAGCTATGGTGTCATGCACCTATGTAGTATTTATGAAGTTGGATATATAGTTTATGTAAAATTTATCGAATACAATTTTAAAAAACAGAAATTTTTTAAAGTCATGAAGCAATCGTACATGTAGTTATTTAAAGCATTAATTAAAAATAGAACACTAAAAAGTCATATGAGTATACCCAAGTTCATATACATTTAAGGCTGAATGTAAATTCCAAGGTAGGACGACTCTTTGGGTTCAAAAGGGCACCCTTACACCCATAGTTTAGAAAAAAAAGGAGCACCCTCCATTGTCATAGATTTTTATACTTTACTGTCACGTTTTTAGTTGTATGAGTGTGGGCGGCGTGTATTAACGAACACTAATACCACTTTAGAAATAAAATTTTTGATCGTGAAACGCCGAAAAATTTTATTCAATATTTTTCAAATGTTATGATAAGTGATAAGTGCAAGACTGTACTTCTGATAGAAATAATATTGATAAACCTAAATTATTAAAACCAAAAAAATTGATATAATCAATAATTTCTTTACTAATACGAATAAGAAATATATATATATTAAAAACTATAAAAATATAACATAAAATATATTTTATTAATATTTAGAAATACCATTTTAATTATCAATTATTCAAATATACCTATACAGACATATTCGCATATAAACTACTTGGACTGGTAAGTGTGTGTGTGTGGTTGCAATAAATGAAACAGACCAAAAAAAATAGAGAAGAAAGATCACTGTTGCCATGTTTACATTTCGTGCGCCATGTTCGACAACCGATGAGTGATAATTTTTGTATGATTTAATTAATAACATTTACAATTCGTGATAGAAATTGATAATTTTTTTTTTATAATTTTCGTAATTTAAAGAAGTATAAGCTGTAGTAAAATAAAGATTTTCTGTGAGAGCGTTTTTTCAATAGAAGGGAAAACGTTCCGGTACTCCCTATGCTTGTGTGTTAAAAAGCTAAATTGTTGTCAACTTTGACACTAATTATCTCAGTTAAAACGTGATAGAAAATTACAAAAAAAATTTGATAAAATAGATCTTTATTTCACTTGAAAAATAAGCCCACTTTGATTAAAATCTGTGAGAGGGAAATTTTCTTTAATATTTTGACATTCGACCTTAATGATTAATGAATGACAATACTATTATGAGTTAATGGCAGTGTCCCGTTTGCCTTATAAAACAAATGTATTTATTTTCTAATATTCTTAATATTTTTTTACAGAAGATATGATTATGCTATTTTAAAATAAACGGCTTTAGAGCTCGAAGAGTGAACACTCTCGTGAGCCATTACATACAGAATAGTTATTCTTGACATAATTATTCCATGTACATGGGATAACATGAAAACGTTGGAACGCAATACAGTTGTTCGATGAAAACCATTGAGAAAGATACAATCAAGTTAAAAATCAGGTTGAACTTTCATGTTTGCCAAAAAATAGTTATCCCAGACAATCGGGATAACTATAGCAGATAATTAAGCCAGAAATAGCTATTCAGGTCTAGCTCAGAAAATGCAAGTCTTTTGACTCTGAAGCTTTCATTTCTGAAGCCTTTTTATTTCCATTTGATAGCCAGGCAAGGACAATTTTCTTGCCCTATTCGAGTCATATTTTAATGAAGGATTATACCAGCACAAATTGAAAACACGGATAGACCCTTAATTTTTTTTTAACTGTATTAGAATAGAAAGATTGTTTGAACGAGTCAGACTAATTTTTTGAACAAGTGAACAAATCAAATAGGGACTAAAAAATGAGATATATTCCGAGTGAAACCAGGAAAAAACTCTGCAAGGCAGCCAATAGAAATAAACAACAGACTAACATCAGAGAAAAGAAAAACAAAAATTTTATAATCTTATACCGTACTACCAACATAGCGGAAGAAATCTGGGTTTTCAGCCAAAAACGTAAAACTGTTAATTTAATTGTTTAATTAAAAAAAAAAATATGTCGCAAAAAAATCTGATTTTTTTTTGAAAAAAAAGGTTGACATTGATTTATGGGATCATTACAAAGCCCCGTATTTTTAAATTGATTCCATCATATTTCAGTTAATGTTGAAAAATTGGGGACGGAAGGGGTCACCAATGTGTCGTGTATATTATAATCTAACAAAAAACAAAAAACAAGTATTTTGTACAAAAAAAAAGAGTCAAGTACTCGAAATTGTAGTCAATTTGTAATGTAACTTGTTTTGCCATTAATTAATCTAAAATGTTAAAAAAAAAAAAAATAATAAAAAAAAAAAATTATACTTGACCCTGCGTAGTTTTTCCTAAATTAAAAATAAAATTTTAAGCCAACATTATTCAATCTTATGTTTAGCAGGGTCAAGTATAATTTTTTTTTATTATTTTTTTTTTTTTAACATTTTAGATTAATTAATGGCAAAACAAGTTACATTACAAATTGACTACAATTTCGAGTACTTGACTCTTTTTTTTGTACAAAATACTTGTTTTTTGTTTTTTGTTAGATATCACATCTTTTTGTAAAGTTTTTTTTGTAACATACACAATTTATATATCATCAAGTTTAATTTTTATTTATAATTATTTTACCAGTGTATCATTTGATGTTTATTATTTTTAACATACAATATTGCAATATTTATCATATATTCATATGTCAACTCTGCAGTGCAGCCAACAAAAATGAGCAAGTGAGAAAAGTAAAAAAAAAAAAATTTTTTTATAATCTTATACCGTACTACCAACTTAACAAAATCAGAAATCTGGTTTTTCAGCCAAAAAATCGCAACCGTTAATTTGATTGTTCAATAAAAAAAAAATAAGCCACTAAAAAATCTGATTTTTTTTTTAAAAAAAAGCTTGACATCGATTTATAGGATCATTACAAAGCCTCATATTTTTTAATTAAATCCATCATATTTTAATTAAATTTCTAAAAATTGGAGACGGAAGGGGGCAAAATATTTGATGTATAATAAGGCACGGTAGTTACTCTTACACACACATATATATTTCCTTTCTCATACTTGACTCGAGGCACTACCGTGCCTCTTGATATGTATACATATAAATTGATGGAAAAAAGTACGAGGGAGCTTAGGTTCAATTCCTGATTGAAGGATTATTTTTTTCAATTTTCTATAAAAGTTTTATAAAATTTATAAATGGAGGCAAAGTCAAAATATGCAAAATTAACTTCAATAAAAAATCTATTATAATATACTAGGATGATTCTCGAATTATTGTTTTAAAAAATTATGAAAAACAGAATACTTTATTGTTTGTTTTATTTAATTGCTATTAGATCATTATAGCCATTTTTTCTATTTGCCAATTAGATCATTTATAATTGTTATTTATATCAATCTCAATATGGAGACAAGAAATTGCTAAAATATTTTTAATACTTTAAATTTGTGAGAACTAATAATAATATTAATAATATTTTACAATATAGGTATATTTAAATTTTAGATGTATATTACTGAATACTATATATATAGTTTAACGGGTATATTTATTTAAAAACGCTTCAAATATTATAAGAATTTGTGAAAAATCTTCAAAAACAGTGTACATCATCTTTGTAAAACTCTGAAAAAATAATGCAAACTATTATAGAATATTTAATGAATAATTTTTTCATGTGTTAAAACAAATGAATTGTAATTTATAGTAATCATGTTGTCATTATATTATATAAATAATACAATAAATTTTTTGGAAAATACCTCATACAATATGCATTAATAAACTTTCGAAATCACGTTCCATGACACAGTACTGATTTAAATAAATTACGTCAGGTTATTATTTTATTATATTTTTTCTTTGTTAATTTTTTTTTTTTTCAATCACACATTATTCTGATGTACTATTATTGCTATTTGAGATTAATAAATTGATAATAAAATTTTAAAAATAAGATTTTAAGGGTTTGAGTTGTTACAAAAAAAAAAATGTTTTCAACTCTTCAAAGTTGTTTCCATTATTATATGTATTATAAATTATTTTTGAAATATATAAATGAATATATTTAATTTAATGACCGAAAACGAAACGTTCGTCAAGCTTGAAGAGATGCATTAGAGCTCGACCAATATACAACAATGTTTTAACTTTTTTAATAATGTACGATCAAGAAAAAAAACTTTTGATAGGTGTTTAATAATGAATGGATATATAACTATATTGTGACATCAATATGGTAATTAAACGTGGTATTAATACATACATACAAACTCGCACCAAATATAGGCAGACACTTAGTCTTATACGAGGGGGTATCTAAGTTGAGGTAAAGTGCGACACCACGACTACGAAATGTAATCGACTATACTTTCTAAGCTGACAACAAACTCAACTACAACTAATGATTCAATATTCCATTACAAAAATTTTTTTTTTTCTAGAAAAAAAATAATTTTACTGAGTGACTCATATGCAAAATTAACGACTACACTGACTTCAACTGATTTACATGTGACTTCGTCGTGGCCACAAAAATGAGTGACACTACGACTTCAAACTTGAATAACCCCTCGATTTAAAATTTTTTTTTTTGTCGTTTCCTCCTTTTTTTTTTTTTTTTAATTTTATTATTATAAATTGCATAGTGGATGCATTCAACAACATTAGATTCAACTTCACATCACGTGCATCCGGTAGCAGATATAACTTTTTTAAGATTATAGCCATCAAAAAGATTCGAATAATTTTTTTTTTTTACATATTTTAAAGGAAATGGTCAATTCGTAGTAATATGACATAAGATTTTTATATACATCAAATATTTAAATGATCGTACATGTCTTACAGAAAAAAAGAAACAATTAAAATAATAATAATAATAGTTTTCTGAGCACATATAAAGATTCTTTAGATTTTAATCAAAAGACTGAAACATCCTTTTTTTTTTTTTTTTTTTTTATAAAATACTTAAATAAAAAAAAAAAAATAACTATCCAGATCAATCTAAAAAAATCTTCGAGTTCTTCTATTTTTTACTTTGACGAACGAAATCGATTTCATTATTCGTTTATATGATGTAACTGCTTAACGATTTTATAATTGTTTTATAACATTCTATGTACATTAAAGAGTTCATACAAAAAAGGAAGCTTGTTTACCTAGTTATCTATCTTTATGAATTAGTTTTATAAAAAATTGTTACGACAATAATTTTATATCATAAATACCATCTGCACCTTTTTATATATTTATTTGTAACTTCATGAGCATACCTGACATACCTATAAAATTATGAATTAAACGATTAGTAATTTGTCCTTGTAAAAAGAACAAAAAAAAAAAAGACAGAAGAAAGGAAGAAATGTTTTATATGTTTCTCAAAGACACCAGTTATAAATTTTTACGAATTATCCAATAAGAATACATATTTTTTTTTTCTGTTTGTTTACCTTGAAAAGCGAATGAATATGGGACTATGAGTTATTAGTATATAGATATGTTGAAACATAAAACTATAGTTTATTGCCAACTGAGTTGCTAAACACGTGGAACGATTGCTTGTGAACCAATGTGTAATAACATGTGACAAAGTATAATCTGAAAAATGTATATTTTTTTTAACCCTTTCCCTTAAACCTATCAAATTTAAAATCCCACCATTTGATTTGCGACCCTCATAAACATACCCCAATATTTTTTTTTTTTTAAAACTTAAATAGTCTCTGTGTCCAATGATATCGCGTATTCTATAAAGTGATATTTATATAGGTTTTAATTAACACTCAACCTTTTTTTTTTTTTTTTTTATTATTATTATAAATCACCTAAGGCTTGTTGTTGATTGTAATATAAATCTTGCTTTTTTCACTTTTTTTAAATAAAAAACTTTAACAGTTTTAATTTAACGTTATTTATGTATTAATTTTAATTTTCTATTTATCATATTTTTAGCAAAGATGAAATATCTTTGGCCGTTGTTGGCGTGGATTCTTCTGGTCTCATTTCCAGTAAGTAACAATAAAATTTTAATATGTGTAGTTATTCAAATATTTTTTCTTATATTTATTATATACCTCATATTTATTCATACCGTTATCACCACATTTTTGGTTGTATTAATTTTGTTTTACGTGTAAGTATTCGGAGATGTTCATGTATTATTGATTATTCTATATTTATCGTAAAAAAAAAAAAAAAAAAAAAATCATCTGTTCCAAGTTTTATTAAACTTGTTTAGAAGTTTCTTAACATCTTTTCTTAAAAAAAATAATCAAGTGAAACTATAGTGAAAAAAAAAATAATATAGTATGTATTTCATTGTTTTAATCTCATTATTTATTTTATCAGGTTGATTCTTCACAAAGAATCAAACGAGGATCAAAAAATGTATTTTTTTTAAATCTAGAAGATGGATATTTTGGGTGTCAAGTCAATGAATCGACTGAAGTTTTACAATTGCTTGAGTTGTCGAAACTGTGTGATGGGATAAATGATTGTTACCATGGAGGTGATGAAGCCCGAACGAAGCTTAAATGCACAGGTAGATTCATTATAAAGTCATCAATATCATTATCTGTTTACACTTCATATAAAAAAAATAATTCTATTATGTAGCCCACATATATCCAAATCAACATTCATTTTTAATATATGATGAATAAAAAAAAATTCATAAATTTCTAAAAGTTATAATTATTTTTATACTATAAATATTTTATATACTATTTTTTTATACTATAAATTTTTTTTTTTCTTTTCATGTATTTAGTGTTACTATTAAATTACTAATGTCACGTAGTCCAAGTTAAAAAAGTAATGCACATTTTCTTGATAATTTCTCATTTCGCATGTGAATTTCCCTCAACAGCTTTACTTGACTAAATACTAGAGATTTTTTTTCAAGCATGTTTAAATCAAAATATTTAAATTTTTTTAGATGATTGTACTAAAGAAGATGGTACTAAGTGTCAGAATGGTGTTTGTCTTGATTCCGTTTGTCACTGTAATGATGGCTTTGGTGGATGTAACTGTCAAGTACCAGGTAAATAAAATAAATTATTATATGATACAAAAATAAAAATTCCAAAAGCCATTATTTATTGAGTTGAAATTTTATGATTTTATATAAAAATAAATTACGGACAAGTGATGAAATATTTGTGTTTTTTATTATAATGGTTAAATAAATACTGTTTAAACAAAAATAAGTTTTATATGTTATCATTGTTTGTATCTTTATTTGTTGTAATTATTATTATTTTTTTTTTAGACGAAAATGAGTGTAAGTCAAAACCCTGTGATATTTTTGCCCACTGTACAAATACTCTTGGAAGCTTTGATTGCACCTGTTTCCCTGGCTATAAAGGAGATGGATTTTCTTGTGAAGGTAAAATAAAATCAAAAGTAAATAAGTTTGTTCATACGTTTTTTTTTTAATATTTTCAACTTCTTCATAGTTCTTTACGAGTATGGAATTTTCTTAGTAAATATAGTGAGTATTCTACTAACGATGTTTTTTATGTTTACTTTTAGATATAAATGAATGTGATGATCCAGCGTTAGCTTCAAGATGCGTTGAAAATTCTGAATGCTGTAATTTGCCATCAAATTTTCTTTGTAGATGTAATCCAGGATATACTGGTGATGGGGAAGAACTCTGTGAAGATATTAATGAATGTGAATTACCAAATGCATGTGGTGACAATGCATTTTGCGAAAATACTCAAGGAAATTTTACTTGTACATGTTTAAATGGATTTAAAGGAAATCCATACGAAAGGGTATGTTATTACATTATAAAATTCAAAAATCTAAACTACTATAATATAAAATTCAACAAATGAAGTTCTAGAACTCAAAATACTCTATAAATGTTATAGAGGTATACCTATATATATTAAGCAATATTTCTTAAAAATTTTTTATATTTATATCATTTAAATATATATATATATATATATATACTGTTTATGTTTTTGGTAACAAATAAAAATTTGTTTATTAAGGTCGAAAGTAAAGATGATTTCCCGTTATTATATTTTTCAGTAAAAAACGGCTCGTAATTTGTTTGTAGTTTGTAGACTTTGTTTATTTGTTAATTCAACATAAAAAAAATTGCAAACTGTTTTTTTTTGCTAATCTGCGAATTTTTACAATTTTTTTTTGTTAAAATAAATAAATATTTGGCAAACTATAACGAACGGTTGTTTGTAAATCTTATTTAACAAATAAATTCTTGTTAAACTAATTAAGGTTGTTTTCCGAAACCAAGGTAGAATGACTATTTGTGCTTAAAAACGCTATATACCGTAACGTTATATTTTATGTCCGGGTCCCCAAGATTTTTGTGCTGCTACTGATTGAAATATTGACTACTGTAGTATTAGTGTATATACTAATATACACTAATACTATGCTAGTACTCAAAATTTACATCGTGAAACACTGCTATTTCACACTATAAAAAAAATCCTATTGTATGTTTGTGTATGTCAGTATCTGTGTGTTGATTCCCCTTTCCGCTAGAGAACAACAACGAAGGAGAGACAAACAGTGATGCCGAAGTATGAGTCCCCCACGCGCGCAAACTATAAAAAACAATAAATTACTGTTTTTAAAACTTGAATAATTATTAAACAAAACAGACGAAATGAAAAAAATTTATATCAAGAAATTTGTCGTTCTTAGGACTATAAACTGTTAAAATTTGAACGTTTTCTGGTGCGTTTTAAAAAAGTTATTAATAAAAATACATAAAAATATGAGGTAACACCTATACCTTGTGTATTAAAGTTGTCAACTTTGACAGTAAATATCTCAAAAAAAACACACAAGAAAAAATTTAAAAAAATTGACAATATAGATAATTATTTCATTAAAAAAATAAGACCAAAACAAAAAAAATCTGATGCGATTTCAGATCTCCGTAAACAACCTTAACGGTTGTTTGTAAATTTTTTTTTTTTCAAAAATAATGTTTTGTTCAATTAAGGTCGAAAGTAAAAAATCAAAGGTGAACCAAGTTTAGGTCCGAGAAGGCGCTTAACTACCCATGCTTTAAAAAAATATTTTTAGTGCGCCAATATCCCAAATCTATTCGCTATACTGTCAAATTGTCGTTCGTTGGGTTAACATTCGTCTATCCATATAGACACACATACTAATGCAATCGAAAAAAAATGATCGTGAAACGTTGCAAACACGTATACTGAGTTGTGTTGAGTTGTGTGCTCGAAAGATCATGAGACAGCACGACTAATAAGTGAGAGAGTAAGTAGCAGTTTTGTCGGGTAGAATTGTGATGACAGCTATGAGCCTTCTAATTAAGAAAAATTTGATCACTAAAACTTAAATATCTGTAAAAATGCTAGCAAGAAAAGGATCTATGTGGGCTTAAAAAATCCGTATTGAAAAGAAGTATAAATTGATAGTAAAATTAGCGATTTATAATGGAAATGTTTTTAACTACAAGTGTAAATGTGTGTACCATCCCTATGTGTTAAAGTTGTCAACTTTGACATTAATTATCTAAAAAAAAAATTAGCATGAAAATTTTGAAAAAATTCATTAGAATAGATAATTATTCAGGTTTTCATTTAAGCCCAAAAACTCAAAAATATAATAACGGGAAATTATCTTTAGTTTCGACCTTAATAAACAAATTTTTTGTGGACCTAATTTAATAAACTGAGTTGGTAAATTTTACAAACTATGTTTTACTGCACGGAGAGAATTTTTCATTTTTTTTTTACTGAAAAAACATAGTAATTTTCACTATGGTCCATTGCAGAGATGTGCCATCTATGAGTTTTATCATATTTTTGTATGTACCATAGCAAAATATCATGTGTGGGCGTGGCTAATGGCTTGAAATCCAATGCGATGTACCATAGTAATTTAAAGACAAGGCCACTGCAAAATTTAAATAATACAACGGGATTTTTTTTTGTTAAACAACTGATGAACTGATTATTTATTGTTGTAAAGAGAGATAAATATATAACTTCATAATTTTATAATTGATATCAAACGCATCTGATCGGATTTGAACCCACGAACGACGATATCTAATTTTTCTAACTTACGCCTTAACCGGTCGGTCACGGGATCGTAGATGGAAATCACAAGTTTTTTATTCTTATATTTGACATTGAATAAATAAAAAAATAAATAAATAAATAAACAAATGAAACGAAATAAAGCGGAACGCATTATAAGTGGCAGCAGTTGACATTCATGGGTCCATCATTAACTTTTATTATGGCCCATTGCAATTTTTACGATATCGATTTGTATTTGTTAGTGGCACCTACAGGATTTTTAAGAAAATTCAATTTGTACTATGGTACGTTGTAAATTTTAAAAAACAACCGAGAAGACTAGGAGGAGGAGCAACTCCCTATCTCAATGCATATAATAGGTGTGTTCGTTCACTATTCACACCGAGCATATGCACGGAGAGTATGCAAGGAAGCGCTAGAGCCGTGCGGCCATTTGAAGAAACTTTATTGATAAAATTTACTAACGCATTGGATTCGGAAAGAAAAATAACAACACCATAACTAATTAGCAATTAATAATTATGAAAGACAGCAAAAGAACTGAAAAAAACAAATAACAATAAATAAATAGTAAATTTTATTAAAAAAGTTTCTTCAAATGACCGCACGACTCTAGCGCTTCCTTGCATACGCTCCGTGCATACGCTTAGTGTGAATACTGAATAGTGAACGAACACACCTAATATCATTCAGCCAATTCGCGTGAGGCTAGTAGCTGTCATAGCGAATTTAGCGTACAGCGTGGTTCAGCGCATTGTATATTTATTTCTTATTTTTAATGCGCAGCTTACACATACATATATACATTAATGTCGAAAACCAATTAATGTATGTATGTATGTGTAAGCTGCGCATTAAAAATAAGAAATAAATATACAATGCACTGAACCACGCTGTACGCTAAATTCGCTATGACAGCTACTAGCCTCACGCGAATTGGCTGACATATTCGAGGCGAGTTACTCCTCCTGTATTTCTAGTCTTCTTGAAAACAACATTTTAATTTCGTCTACTCAAACAGGGTAAAATTTTATAAATACAAAGCAAATAAAAAATTAATTTTTTTTGCTATGGCGCAATGTAATTTTTAAGCTGGATTATTTTAATTTTTAAATTCCGCTTATGTAAAAATTTCTTTATGAGTTGTATTTTTTAATATGGAAATAGCAAAAAGAAAACGTCATATAAATTGCTATGGTACATTTTAATTTTTCAAGACGTATATTGTTTTTTTTTTTGTTTATAGTAAGATTATAGTAAATATTTTTAAAGTCAGAAGATAGAACCTCGGTGATGTGGCAGCATAGTAAAATTTACTGAAGTATTCTCTGCGTGTGTATACAGTGATATAAGTTTTTTTATCGTTAATTAGATGTCGATACACAACTCAATTATACTGACTCAAAATGGTTTTTATGATAAGTGTCTGGCTTATTATAGCAACATATTAACCTCTATAAAGCTAGCTCACCAACATGGGCACAAATGAAAAAGGCTACAATGGGAATTTTGGGCTGTTGTAGATTTTTTTATATGCATTGTTGTGCTAGCTTAAACTTAAGCTAGCACAACTTTGTCAATATTTGTTCAAACCAAAAAAAGGTGGGCTCATTTTTATGGGCTTTCTTTGGGTTTTCATTCTATCCTAGTGAATTTTTTTTTTTAAGTCTATTGTTGTGCTACCTTAAGCCTAAGCTGGCACAACTTTGTCAATAATTGTTTAAACCAAAAAAAGGTGGGCTCATTTTTATGGGCTTTTTTTGGGTTTTCATTCTATCCTAGTGAATTTTTTTTTTTTAATATTATTTTTTTTTTTAAGTCTATTGTTGTGCTACCTTAAGCCTATTTTGAATTTTACAAATATATCGTTTGAATTTGTTTTGAGGAGGCAATTTTAAAAATCCTTCAATATCAATAAAGTGAAGAAATAGACGTCCAATATATTGAAAAAAATAGAAATTTAAAGCAGCAAACCAATCAATTTTTTTTCCTTACCGTCACAAGATAACACTATTTTTAAAAATGATTGAAAAATTGACTGAAAGAAAAAATATTCAAAACCAACAAAAAAAATCATTTTTTTTTTAAACTCAATAATCTTAAGTTTAAATGACAATAATATTTTTTTTTCTAACATACATAAACAAATGAAATATATACATAGTAAATATATTCGAATTTATAGAATTCGTTGTTAAAAACTTAGTTAAGAAAAATTTATTCTAATTAATGTTTTTTTATCATGAAATAATAATTATTATAGTTTAAATAAAGTATGTATTTCTAAAAAAAGTTGTTACAATCCTTCTTTTAAATCAAGATTCCTAATTGTTTGTGAATTCAATATGGTGTATTTATTTACTAATTGTATACATATTTTTTTTTTTTAGTCATTTGTCCTATATATATATTACTTTTTATAAATTACTCATACATATAAAAAAAATTAACAACAATATTATAGAACAGTTAGATTTTGCAGAGATTGATGCAAAAGTTTTTCTTTTCTTAAGATATTTAAATTAAAAAAAATATACATTATAAAAAAAAAAAAAAATGAATAACAAATGAATGTTACAATAAAAATAATGAATATTTTCGTTATTATTTATATAATGGATGATGAGTATTAATTAATATTTTTAAATTCGTTGAAATTATTTTATAACTATTTTAGAAGGTAATGTACTTGAATCCACTTACCTTAATAATTGTCGAATTAAAGAGTTAAATTTTTTTATATAGAATAATAGAAAAGAATACTTACCCTCGTTCATAGTAATTGGAATAGTGAAAAGAAACTTTCGTTTTTTAAAAAAAAATAGGGAGAAATAATATAATTTAAAAAAAAAATTTAACTAGGATAGAATGAAAACCCAAAAAAGCCCATAAGAATGAGCCTACCTTTTTTTAATTTGAACAATTATTGACAAAGTTGTGCTAGCTTAGGCTTAAGGTAGCACAACAATAGACTTAAAAAAAAAAATAATTTAAAAAAAAAAAATTTAACTATGATAGAATAAAAACCCAAAAAAAGCCCATAAGAATGAGCCTACCTTTTTTTAATTTAAACAATTATTGACAAAGTTGTGCTAGCTTAGGCTTAAGGTAGCACAACAATAGACTTAAAAAAAAAAATAATATTAAAAAAAAAAATTCACTAGGATAGAATGAAAACCCAAAAAAAGCCCATAAAAATGAGCCTACTTTTTTTTGGTTTGAACAAATATTGACAAAGTTGTGCTAGCTTAACAATGCATATAAAAAAATCTACAACAGCCCAAAAATCGATATTACCACCCAAAAAAAGCCCAAAAAAAGCCCAAAATTCCCATTATAGCCTTTTTCATTTGTGCCCATGTTGGTGAGCTAGCTTTATAGAGGTAACATATTATTACTACCAAAATACCTATTTTTTCGAAATTTTAGAAAAATTGTTAAAGTATATTTTTATTTTATATTTAAGATTTATAACCTCCTATTATAAAAAGGAGAATCAGGCCTCTCTTCAATTAATTAATTAATTACCCGAGTGGAAATCTGGTCAGGCTCGACGGATTTGAAGTCCGATCTTGATCAAAAATTGATCAAGTAACCTTATTCAGGAAGCCTGAACGAATCTTGATCAAGATAGCATCAAGTATCTTGATCACATCCTGAGGTAGGGCAACCTGATCAAGTCTTGATCAAAAAATTATCAAGTTATATTATTTTAAATAATTATATTTTTTTATAAATTTTCCCTGATCAAGATGACATCAAGTATCATGATCAAGTCTTGATCAAGTGAACCTGGTCAAATCTTGATCAAAAAATTATCAAGTTAAATTATTTGATATAAATAATTTTTTTAAAACAATTTTCCATGATCAAGGTAAGATCAAGTATCCTGACCACATCTTAATCAAGAAACCTAGTCAATTTTTGATCAAAAAATTATTAAAATATATTTTCTAAAATAAACAATTTTTTTTATACAATTTTCCGTGGTCAAGATGAGATCAAGTATTCCGACCACATCTTGATCAAGAAACCTGATCAATATTTATCAAAATATATTTTTTAAAATAAATAATTTTTTTAAAACAATTTTCCCTGATCAAAATGAGATCATATCCTGACCACATTTGATAATATATCTTGATCAGTTCTTGATCAAATCTTGATCAGGCAGCTTGATCAAGTCTTGATCCATTTTTGCGTTACGTTTTGATCAATTCTTGATCAAGTTGCCTGATTAACTTTTGAGCATATCCTGTACTGAATTTCCACTCGGGAAATTAATGGAGAGAATTCAATTATTTCCAAAATTGTGTGTTATACGTGTGGACATGTTGTTGATATTATTTTTCTTAATTTATATAAGTTTGATTTGTTAAATAAAAAAAAAAAAATTATACTTGACCCCGCGTAGTTAAATTTTAAGCTCATATTATTCTTGGTTCGTAGCATACCGTGGTGGCACTTTTTTAAGAAATTGAAAAAAAATTAAAATTTAAAAAATCTTTGACTCAAGACTTCTCAAGGGAGTTAATATCTAATAACCCCTGTAAAAATTATAAGATATTTCAGACAAGTAATTTTTAAGAAATATGGTTCTAAAAATTTATGATAGAAAAATGCCATCACGGGACGATTTAAGCAGTAGACTTATCAAAACCAAGCTATCTTAAATTTTCAAAAGTATATATTTTTTAAATTAATTGTTTATTTAGACTAAAGTTTTTACAGCGGATTACCCCCTCAAGGGGCACTGAGTCCAAAGTTTTTAAAATTTAAATTTTTTTTTCAATTTTTTAAAAAAGTGCATCCCCGACTAGAAATCCTCCCAAGTCGGCATTGGGAACCAATCTGGTTTTCGTTGGGTAGACAAAATTTGGGCAATTACATTGGGCTCCAATTGGGTTTTAGTTAGGTGGCATTAATGAAAAAAATACAAAAATTGCTTTCTAGTGATTGCGTAGGGTATTGTTTAGGAGCATTTTTTTTAAAGAAATGCAGAAGTATGTTGTTGGCCTTTATTTTTTTTTTAACAATAATTTTATTAAATGCATATTTTTTCCCGGAATAAGATTTTTGAGTATTTATTTATATTTAAGAGTATTTTTTGTTGCTCGCTCTATTTGAGTTGTTACTCAAAATAATTTCAAATCTGCCCTAAAAAGAAAAATATAAGTTCAAAAGCACGAAAATGTATGAAAAAAATCCAAAAGTCCAAAAAAAGAAAGGAAGTTCAACTAAAAATCTATTTAGTTGTGGCCTCTACGCATACACATATTGCCAAACTATCTGGGGTCCGTTCGAAAAGTTACTCGGAAACCCGGAAGTTCAAGATTGTGATCATAGAAAATTTTTGATATTTTGTTGTGGTAAGCATGATTTTTTTTTGTCATGAATTTGTATAGGTACAAACTACAAATCAAAAAAATATTCTATTTTTTAGTTATTAATAATAATTATAAAAATACTTTTCATAAGTAACAAAAGTGAGTGGCCTGCAATATGGCCGTTATTACAATCAATAGTCTACAGTAACCTTTAGTTACTTTTAAGTTTATTTTATTCCTATATTTTTTCGTCTACTGCGCTGCTTCCGGGTTTCCGAGTGACTTTTCGAACGGACCCCTGATCACAACTAAAGACCTCTAGCGCAGTCGCAGTTGAATTAGAAAATATATTTTTCTATCATAATAAAATCAAATGTCATGAAGATCATCATGGAAATTCAAAATATATTTCTTTGTCAATAATAGTAATTAATAGATATACTTGGTGATTGTATGTTATCATAAAAAATGTACATCCTTATTATATTGGCCTTACAAGCAAAAAACAGTATCAATGGTTAAAAACTGCATCATAACGAACAAGTTTTCAAGGAATGATGCTATCCGGGTTATGTTCCCATAAAACAAAATCTTTAATATTAATAGTAATAATATCGGAATAATAGTTGAGTAACCTTTGGGGAAATAGTTGAGTATTAAACCTTACCCCAATTTGGTACCCAATGAAGACCATGCGTTACACCAATGAGTTCGGTCATCATTGGGTAGAGGTGATGGTACCCAGCGTCATTTAGGGAGCAACCTTGGGCATCAATAAGGCTCCTACAAAAAATTATAGTCGGCCCATGGTATGCCACAACGGTCGATTAACCCTTAACCTTATACAAATCAAAATATCTTACATTTTCAAAACGACTTATCTAAATCATTTGAACTTTTTATAGAGGTTAAATATAAACCCCCTTGACAGGCCTTAAGTCCAGAATTTACAAAATTTTTATTTTTTCTATTTTTTTTTTCGAATTTAAAAAAAAGTGCCACCACTGGTTGGTTCGAACAGTCGATTTATATAAATCGAGGATATCTTACATTTTTTAAATTACTTTTTTCAAAACGACTTACCCAAATCGTTTAAATTTTTTACAAGAGTTAAAAATATTAATCATTTTCATAGAATTGTAAGGGTGTCCATTTTGCTTGCAGTGTCCCCTATATATTTATAAGTTTTAATTTATTTTATTTTATTTTTATATATTAAAAAAAATTAATTATTGTTATTATACTACCAAGATTTATTATTTTGTTTTATCTTATTTTTGTTTATTTTGTTACCAACATAAAAACAAAAATCTGGACTTTCGAAATAATTTTGATAGAAACTCAATGTTGAAAAATTTATTTTACTTATAAAAAAAAAAATATACAAGTAAAAAATTTAATTTTTTTTTATTAAAAAGCTTGATATTAATTTTTGAGATCACACTGAATGAAATTTTGATATCGATAATTTATAATATTTAAATTAGTCATTTTAATTTTAGCGCGGACAAAGGTTACCTTTGTTTCGTGTATAATCGTGTCGGTAGTGCATTTTCACTTTCATTTGTTTTTCTAATATATTTTTAGTGTTTCGTAGGAACACTTATAAAATTGTTTTTAGGTGACTTCTTATTAAGATCGAATAGCTATTCGAGTTTTTATCCGATTTGGCTTTTGTAAAGCCTATATGTTTCAGTTTTTCTCCCCAAATATGATGGTCTATTCCATATAATATTAATAATTGGGCCTTAATGAATTTTTTTAATCGTTTTAGGGACCAGTCCCAAAATATAAAATTAATTGAATACCACTATTTAATATTTTTTTTTCGATGCTTTAAATCATCCTTTTCCTTAGCTACCGATTAGCAATTATATTTTTTAGCATTTATATCATCCTTTGCTATATCGACTACTCACGTGAATGTATCAAAAATTACCTTCGGAAAATGGTCCCGTGGCAACCGGCTATGAAGGTCGAGGATTATCTCTGATTTCGGCCTTTCTACGATTCGTAGCGTTTCTTATAAATATGCCTAGTTTAACCAAGTTTAAATAAGGAACTTAGTTTATTTTAGCCGAATTTTCTTTACATTAATTTCGAATTTCACCCAGGCTTAGGACTATCCATCTATATGTAGTATATGTATTCATATAAATATATGCATAAGAAATAAATATTTATTATAAAAAAAAATATAAATTTATAAATCAACAATGTCATAAATTTAAATATCAATATATCTATACATATATGTAGGTAAAAAAAAATGTAGATGGAACTTAACTGTTTTTACCAATTACGCGTATAAAATTCCCCCTTTATCTATTCTTTAGCCTATACAAGTAACTCAGCTATGTGCTTTTCCTACACACGAGTAATAAAAATTACCCCCTTTATTTATTCCTTTGCCTATACACATAACTTAGTTATCCTCTCTGTCTATTCCTTAGCCTATATACATAACTTAGTTATATGCTACCCCTCAACAGGGGTAATAAAAATTATTATTTAGAAAAAAAAATAAAACTTAAAAAAAAAAGTTGTTTGCCAAAATAAACAAAATAAATAAATAAGTCCCTTATAAACTTGGTAAAACTAGGCATATTTATAAAAAGCAATACGAATCGTAGAAAGGTCAAAATCAATGATAATCCTTGACCCTCTCTGTGGGGTGCCACGGGACCATTTTTCTATGCGGCCACATTTTGATGAGTAGAGAACACAGAACAGTAATCATTGATAAAACATAACATGGAGGCGCGCGAAGCGCGCCAATCGGTTTAGTTATACACGTATATCATACTATAATCATATTGTATGTTACTACTGCTATACATTATTAACAGATAGAATTATTAATAGATTCTTTGTTTATTAGCTTTTGTCAAAATATTTATTTTTATTTTGCTTTTTCAGTGTTATGATATTAATGAGTGTGAGCATAAAAATACTTGCGGTCCAAAAGCACAGTGTATTAATCTATTAGGTAGTCATCGATGTGAATGCCCTGAGGGATTTCATGGGAGTCCTGAGGACGGTTGCATTGACATCAACGAGTGTACGAGAAGTCCGTGTGGACGATCTGCATTGTGTGAAAATTTTGATGGAAGCTTTCGATGTATATGTCCCGACGGCATGGACGGAGATCCATTTATTAGATGTCATGGTATTTTTTTCATCAAATTTTTCAACAACTCAATTATTATGAAATCATTTTAACTATATCATTTGAAAAAATTAAAAAAATTAAAACTTTTTAAATTTATTAAAGTCATTATTACTGGCTGAAACAGAACATCCATGTTTTTGACAATATTAATATAATGATCACTACATATATAATTATTTATTTAAAATATATAAAATCATCTTTTTTTTTTTTTTTTATTTTATTAAACATTTAGTGATAACACAATTAAAAATAAACAATAAAAAAAATGCTTGAATTTATTAACTAAAATGGCTAACAGATACCAACGAATGCAAGCTGAATAATCCTTGTGGTAAGGATTCAAAATGTGTAAATATCAAGAATGGTTTTGAATGCAAATGCACTCAAGGTTATCAACATGATCCGGTATTAGGTTGTACAGATATCAATGAATGCTCAAGAAACAATGCTTGTGCTCCCAATGCAAAATGTATCAATGTCCCTGGCTCATACAAGTGTATTTGTCCTCAGGGCTTCGTCGGACAGGGTCTTATATTCTGTGAAAGTCAGTAAAAATCATTTTAAAATAATATCCATTGATTCATATTAATAATTATAATAAATGATCATTACAATATACATAACTCATTAATCAAATTACTAGATGTTAACGAGTGCAAAAAAAATCCATGCGGAGAAAATGCTGAGTGTATTGATACAGTTGGAAGCTTTACCTGCAGATGCAAACATGATTATACTGGAGATCCCTTCAAGGCTTGCTTTGGTCAGACTAATATACTTCTAATCAATAATAAAATAATAAAAAACTTTATCTATAATAAAAAAAATAAATAAATAAATAAATAAATCACATAAAATTTTTGTTCATTTTTATTGTTACATTTTACAGATATTGATGAGTGTAGTGTACTGGAAAATCCTTGTGGCAAAAATGCAGTTTGTAAAAATGCTGTACCAGGTTATACATGCTTATGCCCGCCCGGTTACAGCAAAAATCCTAGTCCAACAGTTGCATGTGATCAGGTTTGCTGACTAATTTGTATTTAATACTAAATTTGATGTTTTTTTAAAGATCCAATTTTTCATTAACTCATTTAGAGAAAATACGATACGACATTCTGAATACAAAATTAAACAACAGCTAGAATTCAAGCGTATAAATGTTTGCTCATGAAATTACCCTATGTAAAATGTTCAATAAATAAAAGATTATTCATTTATCATTTTTAACTTCAACAATTGAGATTAAGTTGGTTGATTTTATAATTGTTAATGAGTGGTTTTTTTATGCAGACGGACGTTACGACATTGTGCAAAACTAATTTTGATTGTGTAAATAATGCGGAGTGTATTGAGGGCCAATGTTATTGCAAGGACGGCTTCAAGGCCATCGGGGCTGAGTGCGAAGACCTCAATGAATGTACAACAAATCCCTGTGGTCCATCGTCAGTGTGCACAAATACTAGAGGAAGTTATCATTGCTCTTGTGAGACTGGTTTCATCGGCACACCACCACATATATCATGTAAAGGTATATATAAATAATATAAGCTTTTTCTGTAACATTTTGAAAAATTGAGCTTGATTTTTTCCTACTCTTTCTTAGGGCATTAACTATAAAGACTGTGATTGATTACGATAACATGCTGATGATTGTGAGGAAGTTACAGTCTTACTTTAGGTGTACTTATTGTTCATTTTCCATAATCAATGTTAACCATAACTTTGTATTTATGACGGGTGTTTATGGTATATTATTTTATGTTAATTATTCAACAATTCATTTATTTTTAGCACCATGCGATGAAGTCACTTGCGGCGAACATGCATATTGTAAAGCTGATGGACAAGAAGCTTATTGTATTTGTGAAGATGGTTGGACGTTCAATCCAAACGATATTTCTGCTGGATGTGTTGGTAAGCTGAGTGTCATTATAGATATCTTGTAAATTTTAGTTGCTAGAAATAAGTGAATTAATAATAATAATTATTATTTTATTAAATTACCGCTGTTTTTTAAAGGTTTTAAGTAAAATAATTTTATATATAGTAATGCAAATAGAAATTAAAATCTACTTACCACATAAATAATAATTATTTGCGTTAAAAACTATGATTAATAAAAACTAAAAAGGAAGATAATATAAATATTATATCATTTAGATATAAATGAATGTGACATAGTGAATGGGCTCTCGGGACGTTGTGGAAAAAATTCAGTATGTTCTAATACACCAGGAGGTTTTACCTGTCAATGCAAAGCTGGATATTCTGGAAATGCTTTCAAGCAATGCATCGGTAAGATTTATATTTCAATTTTATCTTTGTTGTTTTTGAAAATTTCGTTTTGATGGTCTCAATCAATTTTGTAAAAAGAAAATCTGTACACTACTTTCATATCTGTGGTTAAATTTCAAGATGTTGACGAGTGTACGAGAGCAGGCGTTTGTGGTCATGGTGCATTATGTACTAATACAGAAGGTGGATATACATGTATATGTCCTGAGGGCACAATACCTGATCCTGATCCATATATCAAGTGTGTTGGAGTTGTTAGCTGTGAGTTGGACGCTGACTGTCCCGGTAATGCTATCTGTGATCCCCAGAAAAGGTGCCTATGCCCAGAGCCAAATGTTGGAAACGATTGTAGACGTATGTTATTTTTATATCTTTATTTTATACCATTCAGGGATTTGCTATGCTATAAAAATTTTTTTATATATGAATAGTTTTAAGTAGTATACGATGTAAAGCTTTTATTTTTTACATAAATGAAAAAAGTTTAACTTAGGTGAAAATGAAAAATTTATTTTAATTTTATTTATCTGAATTATGTTATCAAATTTTGAACCAATTAAATCAATAAAATTCGTTCTTAAGCGAAAAAAAGTGAACTAATGTGATATAATATAATATAATTTTTGATTGCAGATCCATGTGAACACATGTCTTGTGGTCCAAATGCTCATTGTATGTTGTTAAATGATATTGCAACATGTCTATGTAGTAAAGGATATACTGGTAAAGCAGGCATTAAAGACGGCTGTACAGATATTAATGAGTGTGCGGTAAATCCTTGTCCACCAGGAGCAGTCTGCAACAATGAGGCTGGTTCTTTCTCTTGTCAATGTCCAAGTGGTACAACTGGTGATCCATATGTGGGTGGCTGCAAAGAATCTGAACTTCCTCATAAATGTGGACCTAAAACACCTTGTCCAGCTGGTGAACAATGTATCAAAGATGAATTTATTGGTAGTAGTGTTTGTATTTGTCAACGTGGTTACACTCGTGATGAACATTCAGCAAAATGCCGAGATATTGATGAGTGCATGGAACATCGTGATAAACTAGCATGTGGTATAAATGCAATTTGCAAAAATCTCCCAGGAAGTTATGAGTGCCAATGTCCTCCAGGATTCAATGGTAATCCATTTACTCTATGTGAAGAATGCAATAGCATTGAGTGTCAATGTCAGCCACCATATAAAATTGTCAGCGGCAAGTGCATGCTTGCTGACTGCTCAAAAGGTGAAACTTGTCCGAGCGGTTCTGAGTGTATATCAATTGCTGGTGGAGTTAGCTATTGTGCCTGTCCAAAAGGCTATTCAACACAACCAGATGGATCATGTGAGGATATTGATGAGTGCACTGAAGGACGCCAGGTTTGTGGTTATGGAGCAGAATGTATTAATCATCCAGGATCACATGAATGTTTATGTCCGTTTGGATATGGAGGTGATCCATACAATGGACTTTGTTCACCAGCACAAAAACGTTGCACGAATGATCATGAGTGTAAACCAAATGAAAAATGTGTACAGCCAGGAGAATGTGTCTGTCCACCACCTTTCTTTACGGATGTTTCAGATGGTAATCAGTGTAAAAATCCTTGTGATAGATTTCCTTGTGGAATTAATGCAAAATGTACACCAAGTGATCCACCAAAGTGCATGTGTGAAAATAGATATGAAGGTGATCCTCAGAATGGTTGCGTAGAGGTTAATGAGTGTATAAACAATCCATGTGGTAATGGAGCATATTGTTTGAATAAACGAGGAAGGCATGTATGTGAATGTCCAAAAGGATCTGTTGGAGATCCTTACGGCAGTGGTTGTTCTGGTACTGCTCAGTTAAGAACAGAATGTGACGTTAACAAAGATTGCGAAATTTCTTTCGCTTGTATCCAAGGAAGTTGTGTCAATCCATGTGACAATGTGCCATGTGGACCTAACGCATATTGCGAGCCTGATAAACATGCACCGTGGTGTAGGTGCGTTGTTGGATTTATTAAGGACAAGAACAATGAATGTGTTTCACGTATGTTTTTGAAGTGAAACTTCTTATTTATTCTACTTTCTGCAGATTTTAATATTAAAGTCAAAGTTTTAAAATTAAATCAACTTTTTTATTTTATGTTCTAGAATGTGATGGATTTGTTTGTGGTGCTGGAGCTCAATGTATAGTTTCTTACGATGGTCCAACATGCAAATGCATCGATGGTTTTATGGGAAACCCGTTTCCTGGTGGTCAATGTGTGCCAGATATTTGCTCTGCTGAGATTTCATGTCTTGAGCCAAGTATTTGTATCAGTGGTCGTTGTAAGCGTCGCTGTGAAAGCGTGATTTGTGGTGTCGGAGCAACCTGTGATCCACAAACTAACAAATGTATATGTAATCCTTATTTCATTGGAAATCCAGATCTTCTTTGTATGCCACCAATCGAGCCACCAAAATGCAATCCACCTTGCAGTGAAAATGCTCATTGTGAATATGATTCATCAGATTTCAAATGTGTTTGTGATCCTGGAATGTCTGGAAATCCTTATCAAGGTTGTGAAATTCAAAAAGAATCAAAATGCTCAACGTCTATTTGTGGTACAAACGCTCATTGTCAGGCAGGTCTTAATGCCGTTGAGTGCCTTTGTGCTTCCGGCTATGCTGGAAATCCTTACTTGCAGTGTCACGATGTTAATGAGTGCAATGGAAATGCTTGTGGAATCAATGCAGTTTGTATTAATACAATTGGAAGTTATGATTGTCGTTGTAAGGATAACTTTTTTGGTAATCCATTTATTGAATGTACGGAACTAAAATCGGGTCTTTGTGTCGATGCTGAATTTTGTCAGTGTAGCCATGAAGTTGTGTGTCCATTGGGCTACACTTGTGTCACCGGAAAATGTATCAACAAGTGTGCAAACATCAAATGTGGACCTCGTGCTATTTGCCAAGATGGAAGTTGCACTTGTCCATCCGGATATTCCGGAAACCCGAATGATGAAAATGGGTGTCACTTATTTGGCCATTGTTTGAATGATTTAGAATGTCAACCTCAAGAAATATGCTTTCAAGTTAGCAAAAGCATTCGAAAATGTGTTGATGCATGCAGTAAGCTACAATGTGGACCCAATGCAATTTGTATAACTCAAAATCATCTTTCATCATGCTTATGTCTCGATGGATATTTGGGAAATCCATCTAATTTGATTACTGGTTGCCAGCCAAATAAATCTGATTATTCAACTTGTTCACATGATTCAGAATGTTCAAAAGATCATTATTGCGTTCTCGAAAAAGGAATTTATCAGTGCGTCAATCCCTGTGGACGAGCAACCTGCGGTGCGCATCAAAAATGCATTGGAGATTCAACTGGCTATGTTTGCCATTGTCTCGATGGATATGAAATGAATCCTGTGACATCAAGTTGCGAAAAACCTTCAGTACCAGATTGTAAAGACGATAAAGATTGTCTCACCACTGAAGCATGCCGACCTGATTTGTTAGGAGTTTTGAAATGTTTCCAAGTTTGTAACAGCCTAACTTGCGCACCAAACTCGCAGTGTGTTGCTAAAAATCACCAAGGAAAATGTGAATGTCTTTTAGGATATACTGGCAATCCTAATGATCGTAACGGCTGTCAAGCTTTTCGACAAAATCGTTGCTCAGCAGATTCAGAATGTTCTGAGGATCATACTTGTCGGTCAAATGGACAAGACGGATTATTAATATGCTTGCCTGTTTGTGATTTTATTTCATGTGGACCGAATGCTCTCTGTGTTGTAAATAATCATGAAGCAAACTGTGAGTGTCCAATTGGTTTATATGCTGGAGATCCAAGTGATCCGCTAAACGGATGTAAACCTGTTCCTTGTGTTTTTAATATTGATTGCCCGTCGAATCAACTTTGCAATAGATTGACACATACTTGTCATAATGTTTGTGATAACAACTCATGTGGGATAAATGCAGTATGTATTGGTGATGATCACCGAGCAATATGTCAATGTCCTCCAGGATTTAAACCTAACCCAGTTGCCGATGTAGAATGTGCCGTTGTCGAAGCTTGTAATCCAAATCCCTGTCATCCAACTGCGATTTGCATTGTTGGTGCTAAAGGTTCACCCGTTTGTCAATGTCAGTTAGGAACAGTCGGTGATCCTTATGAAGCTGGCTGCATTGCAGAAGGCTCATGTTTGTCCACGAAAGACTGTCCTGAAAATTCAATTTGTCAAAATCATCGTTGTTTCAACCCTTGTGAAAACGCGTGTGGAAAAAACTCTTTCTGTCAAATTATTGGTGGTGAACCGATTTGTAAATGTATTCATCGCTTTACTCCGTCAATTGATGGACCCCGAGAAGGATGTGTGAGATTGTCAAACTACTGTCGAACATCAGCAGACTGTGATGATGGAAATTGTCTCGATGGTCAATGCAAAGTCGTTTGTCGATCAATTACTGACTGTTCGGAAGGTGAAAAATGTATTGATAGTATTTGTGTTGTTCCTTGTATTACCCCATATCAATGTCAATCAGACCAAACTTGTCACAATGGAGTTTGTATTATGGGTTGTAGAAGTAGTAAAAACTGTCCAGCTGACCAAACATGCATTAATAATTCTTGTCAAAATCCATGCTCTAAGGAAAATGTTTGTGGTCCTAATGCAATTTGTAACTGTCTAGAACATCAAATACAATGTTCTTGTCCCTCCGGATTCCAGGGAAATCCACATCCTCAGCAGGGTTGTGTACGTGTTCCCAGAATTTGTCAGACTTCACAAGACTGTGAAACTCAACATCAGTGTATTCAAGGTTTTTGTCAATATACTTGCTCATCGAAAGTGAACTGTGCACATGGTGAACGTTGTCAAAACGAATTTTGTGTCAAAGTTTGTTATGGTAATGGAAATTGCCTAGCTGGAGAACTTTGTTTAGATGGAGTCTGTTCAGCAGGTTGTACCTCTGATGCTGGATGCCGAGTAAATGAGTCTTGCATAAATGGAAAGTGCAAATGTGGACGTGGATATATTTTCAATGACGACGAATGTTCTGATATTGATGAATGTTTGAAGCACCCTTGTCATCCGACCGCCGAATGTATTAATCTCAATGGGTCATATAAGTGTGCCTGTCCAGCAGGAACAGCAGGTGATCCAATAGCGGTTGGGTGCTTAATTCCAAATCAATGTAAAAGTGATGCTGATTGTAGTGACTCTCAATCTTGCATTCACCATAAATGTTCGGATACATGTTCTATTGTAGATTGTGGAGAAAATACTGTTTGTTCGGTGATTAATCATCAAGCTGGGTGCCAGTGCCAACCTGGATATCTTGGTGATTCTTCTGGCTGCTATAAAGTTGAATGTTTATTAAATAATGACTGTCCTGCGGACAAATATTGCGATACAGATAACAGTAAGTGTTCAAGTCCATGCAACAAAGTAAATTGTGGATACGGTAATTGCATTGTGTTTAATCATCAAGCTGTTTGCAAATGCAACGAAGGGTTTGAATTAAAAGAAAATCATTGTATTGATGTTGATGAGTGTCTACGAAAGCCTTGTCATCCAACTGCACTTTGCGTGAATACAGAAGGTTCTTATACTTGCAACTGTCCACATGGATTAGTTGGAGAACCTTTTAGTATTGGGTGTAAGCATCCAGGAGAGTGTTTTGGAGATTCTGATTGTCCTTCTTCAGCTGCTTGTGTTGATAATACATGCAGGAATCCTTGTGATGTGAATTTTTGTGGTATAAACGCTGAATGTCAAGTTGAAAATCATGTTGCCAGTTGCAAATGCTCTGGTCAAAGTACAGGAAATCCAAAAACTGAATGTTTCAAACTTGAATGCAACTTTCATAGTGATTGTGAACAGTTTTATGTCTGTTTGGAAAATAAATGTGTTGACCCGTGCTTAGTGCCAAATGTATGTGGTCAAGGAGCTGATTGTTCATCACTTAATCACTCGGCTGTTTGTACATGCCATCCAGGAAGCACTGGAGATCCCAATTTAGGATGTACCCCAGTTTTATATTGCAAAACAGACTCACAATGCCCAACTGGGACTTCCTGTAATGGGGGTATTTGTACAGCATTGTGTGTAAATATAAGAGACTGCATCGGAGATCAACTTTGCATTAACGGACTTTGCAAACCAACCTGCAGGTATTTTTTGTGTTTTTATTCGATTTAATATAAAATTCGAAATTTTTTTGGTTACAAAACTTATAGACGGTATGCAATATCCAGGTTGCATTAAAACGTTTTTTTTATTATTTTTTACCTTAAAAACTTTAATATTTAACCCAATGTATAAATAGCTGAAAATTTATAGGCCGATTTCAATAAAAAATAATTTTTGAAAAGTATTAAAAAGTTGAAAATTATTTTTTCATTATAGAGAGCAGCCGAGCTAACTAATTTTTTTTAACAATATTTTATTAAGTTAAAAAAAAATAGCTGAAAACAAAATTAATATTAACATTATTAAAAAAATTATTAAAAATCACTCTTATTATTAATAAATTAGGTTGCGCTGGATTGGATGAAAAAAATATACGCGCGAGAAAAAAAATGATGGTAGGGAACATCGGTTTATTTCGGCAGTTAGGTGAGATGGAGTAAATCATGTAGTGGGAAATATACATGTGAGAAGGAGAGAGTATGAAAAAAAGGACAAATGATACAGCTGTTAGTTTGGTTTGGTTTTTTGCAAACTGCCAAAATAAACCGATGTTCCCCACCATCATTTTTGGCAAATAAAAATGTCGAAGGCGATAAGGATAACTTTCATACACGAGAATAGGCTGAAATAATTTTTTTTCCTCAACCAATATAAAGTATATTCAATTCCTACAAGGAAATATATTTTCTTCTGTGAAATAAAAGTCAGGAAAAAAACGAATATGTATAATAAAAAAACTTAAGGTTGAATGTCAATTCCAAGGTAGGACGACTCTTTGGGTTCAAAAGGGCACCCTTCATACCATAGTTTAGAAAAAAAATGAGCACCCTCCATTGTCATAGATTTTTATACTTTACTGTCGCGTTTTTAGTTGTATGAAAGTGGGCGGCCTGTATTTACGAACACTAATACCACTTTAAAAATAAAATTTTTGATCGTGAAACGCCGTAAAATTTTATTCAATATTTTTCAAATATTATGATAAGTGATAAGTGCAAGACTGTACTTCTGATAGTAATAATATTAATAACCCTAAATGATTAAAACCAAAAAAATTGATATAATCAATAATTTCTTTACCAATACGAATAATAAATATATATATATATATTAAAAACCATAAAAATATAACATAAAATATATTTTATTAATATTTAGAAATACCATTTTAATTATCAATTATTCAAATATACCTATACAGACATATTCGCATATAAACTACTTGGACTGGTAAGTGTGTGTGTGTGGTTGCAATAAATGAAACAGACCAAAAAAAATAGAGAAGAAAGATCACTGTTGCCATGTTTACATTTCGTGCGCCATGTTCGACAACCGATGAGTGATAATTTTTGTATGATTTAATTAATAACATTTACAATTCGTGATAGAAATTGATAATTTTTTTTTTATAATTTTCGTAATTTAAAGAAGTATAAGCTGTAGTAAAATAAAGATTTTCTGTGAGAGCGTTTTTTCAATAGAAGGGAAAACGTTCCGGTACTCCCTATGCTTGTGTGTTAAAAAGCTAAATTGTTGTCAACTTTGACACTAATTATCTCAGTTAAAACGTGATAGAAAATTACAAAAAAAATTTGATAAAATAGATCTTTATTTCACTTAAAAAATGAGCCCACTTTGATCAAAATCTGTGAGAGGGAATTTTTCTTTAATATTTTGACATTCAGCCCTAAGTTAAGTTTGCCACGGATTTTAAAAGTTTTTTTCCTACGTTTTAACCAAGATAATTAGTGTCCTTTGATAACAATTTAGCACTTCAACACATAAGCATATAAAGCATCGGCACGTTTTTACATCTATTGAAAAAAAAACTCTTACAGAAAACCTTCATTTTACTACAGCTTATATACTTCTCTGAATTACGAAAATGATGAAAAAAAATCATCGATTTCTACCACGAATTTTAAAAGTTATTAATACATAAGAAAAGTAAACTTCGCAATGACATTTCTCTGGTTGTTTTGGTTTATTTCTTGTTTTGTAATAACTCAAAAGTTTAAGTAGCTTATATACGGCGTTTCACGATCAAAAATTTTATTTATAATATTTTTCGAAATACCGCCCATCCCTAATTGGCAGTCGATTTAACTACACAACTAACGCTACTAGTTACGTATAATAATAATCTGTATACGTTTTTTTTAAATACAATTTTTTCTGATGATTCAAATTCTTATGTACACTAAATAATATTCTCATCTTTTTAGCAGTTTGGTAATAATCGACTTTTTTCAGATCCAATTCAACTTGTCCAGACTACCAGTTTTGTCAGAATAATATTTGCGTCCAAGAACTTCGTTGTAACAATGATAACGACTGTGGTTATGACCAAAAATGTGTTCATAACTCTATTGGCCAGGCTGAATGCCGTTCATCTTGTGATTTAATTTTGTGCGGTAGAAATGCTAAGTGCAAATCTGACAATCATAAAGCAACCTGTACCTGTGAAACTGGATTTTTCGGTAATGCATATGATGATAAATTAGGTTGTCAGCTGATTGAGTGTCTAAGCAATGATGAGTGTTCTGACGAAAAAATATGTGATGATCACAAATGTCGAATTGCCTGCTTAGCGGAAAATCCTTGTGGGCAAAATGCTATATGTTCAACAAGCTCTCATAAGCAAGTATGCACCTGTCAACCTGGTTACACTGGTAATCCAATGGTTGCTTGTGAACTTATTGATTATTGCTTGGCATCACCATGTGGTCCTGGAGCATTATGTACAAACTCACGAGGATCTTCTAGATGCCATTGTCAGCTTGGAACTGTTGGTGATGCCTATCATGATGGATGTCGAATCCCAGTTGAATGTTTGAATGATTCGGACTGCCCTTTATCAGCAAAATGTATAGAAATAAACGGTCATCCAAAATGCTCAGATGTGTGCTCTAAAATTCGATGTGGTCCAAATGCTGATTGTGTTGCTGAAAATCATATAGGTTTCTGTAAGTGTCAGTTGGAATACGAAGGTAATGCAAATGATCTCAGAGTCGGTTGTCGTCCTCAGCCAATTACCTGTGAGTCATCAAATCAATGTCCATCTAACACTTACTGTTATGAAAGAGTCTGCAAACCTTCTTGTCAAACGGATGAAGAGTGTAATCTTTCTGATACTTGCATTAATAGGCAATGCCTTGATCCTTGTAATCTTCGAACAGCATGTGGTATTAATGCAGACTGTCAAGTAACGATGCACACTAAACATTGCAGTTGCCCAGCAGGTTTTACTGGAAACTCTGAAGTTGAATGTGTTCGGCTTCCAGTTTCTTGTGTCACTTCAAATGACTGTTCAAATGGAAATACTTGTCGGGACAATGTTTGCTTACCCGTTTGTAGTTCCGATAATCATTGCGCTTTTAATGAAAAGTGTGTTAAAGGGAACTGTTTGCTGACTTGTAGATTAGACAATGATTGTTTCTTAGGACATATTTGTTTGAATAATATGTGCTCCTATGGTTGTAAGGCTGATGAAGATTGCAATGGTAATGAAGCGTGTTCCAGAAATAAGTGTGCGAATCCCTGTGTGGACACGCCATGCGGACCAAATGCAAAGTGTTCTGTAGTAAATCAGAGAGCTTCTTGCACATGTCCAGATGGGTTCTTACCAAATCCTTCAGCAAGAATCGCATGTTTACGAGAACCTGGACCGATTTGTTCTGCTAATCGTGATTGTCCGAGTGGATTGGCATGTGTTTCTAGTAGCTGCATACCAGTTTGTTCATCGAACTCTAATTGTCTCAGCAATGAACGCTGTGATTCTTCAGGGACATGTAAAGCTCTCTGTCGACAAGACGAAGAATGTCGTTCTGGAGAGATTTGTGAAGGTCTTGTCTGTCTTTCTGGCTGTCGAGCTCATCAAGAATGCTCTGAAGGTCTTGCTTGTATCAACAATCAATGTATAAATCCATGTGAATATCCAAATAGCTGTGGAACAAATGCTGAATGCACTGTACTCAATCATAAAAAACAATGCAACTGTCCGCTTGAGCTTGTTGGAGATCCTTCAATTTTGTGTCGTAGAAATTTCTTGCCATGTTCAGCAGGATGCTCAACTGGATTTATTTGTCAAGCAGACATTTGTTACTCTCAATGTCGCGGAGATACTGATTGTCTTAATGACGAACGGTGTGAGGCTGGAACCTGCAAATCGATTTGTAATTCTGATGATCATTGTAATGTTGGCCAAATTTGTGAAAATCGAATTTGTCAATTGGGATGTAGAAGCGATATTCAATGTTCGTCAGATGAACATTGTCTAAATAATAAATGTCAAAATCCTTGTAATAACAAAAAGACTTGTGGTGAATGTGCTAGCTGTCAAGTTGTTAATCACTCAGCTCAGTGTTCTTGTCCAGTCAATTATTACGGCAATCCCTTGATAAGTTGCACAAAGCTAATGATTCCTTGTGACGGAAGTTGTGAATGTGATGAAATTGGTTTTTGTCTACAACAGTGTTCATCGAATAATGCATGTCGATGTGGAGAAACTTGTGAAGCTGGAATCTGCAGAATCAAATGCGATTCAGGAAATTCTTGTGCTAAAGGATACGTTTGTTCGAATGGAGTGTGCAGTGCTGGATGTAGAACGCATTCTGATTGTCCATTAACATTAAGTTGTATAGATGGAAAATGTAAAGATCCTTGCTTAGACGAAAAGTCACCCTGTGGAAAAAATGCGATTTGTAGGGTGTCCAACCATCGTGCAGTTTGTTTGTGTCCAGATGGGTATCAAGGAGAACCAAGTCAAGAATGTTATCAGTTAGAATGCAGCAAAGATGAAGATTGTGAAGCTAATAAAAAATGTAGTCAAGATGGAGTTTGTACCAATCCTTGTTTACAACATGGTGCATGCGGATTTAATGCACAATGTCGTGTAGTTAATAGACAAGCTGAATGTTCTTGTCCTCTTGGGCATTATGGAAATCCAAAGCTTAATTGTAAACCGGGTAAATTAATTTAAAAGTCTTTTTTAACGTTTATTTATAAATTTTCATGAATTATCGGCACATAAAATATCAATAAAATTCTTGATGTGTAATATAATACAATTTTAACATATAATAAACATAACTTAAGTTATTTTTATTATATTTGTTTTTTCTTTAACTCCAATTTGATAAAAAATAAGTTTTCTAGTAGTATCCAAATATACTATATGCTGTTTAATGGGAAACAATACCATTGGTTTCGGGTGAATCCTAACCTGTATTCATTGATAGAGCAGATTGCTAGTCTATCTATGAGTCCCAAAGTAGATTGGGCCTATACCTCGGCTTAGCCGGTCAAGTTGTTACTTTACATCTATAAAACCATGCTCTTAAACATATACAATGTTAAATCTAATGTTTAAATAAAAATAATAATAAATTTATTATAACTTTTTATTTACATTGAAATGAGTGTTGACAAGTTTCTTTTAAAAAACAAAGCATGCACGTCTATATTTTCCCTTTGATTATAACAATTCTACAATCATAAAAACGTTAGTGAATAATTGTTGTAATTTTCATATTAGTATTACATGAATATTCATTTGTTTATGCATGCATGAATATGTGAAACTTAAACAACATGCATATGTACACAAGTACAATTTTTTTACATAAACCAGAATTTCCTATCATTATTTAGTTATATCTCGTATTAAAATTTTCTATCTTGCATTTATATCGACATAATTGGTCACCAGGTTTTAGGATTTTTTTTAGTTATATACTAAGTATGAAAAGAAAAAAAATTTTCATGCGTCTCAATTAATTATTTAAAGAGTTTGGGTCATTCTCTGGAAGCGTTTTGTTCAATGGTATTGTTTCGCCTTTAAAATAAAAAATAAAAAATAAAAAAAAAAAAAGCTATTTCGTCCTATTGTAGTGTATAAAAACTGTCAACTTTGATATTCGTTATCTAAAAAAAAAAAAAAAAAACCGAGGCAAAAAATCAACATCGATAATTATTTCATTTAAATAAAAAAAAAATCCAGAATCATTAGAAAACCGAAATTCTTTTTTTTTTTTTATTTGATAAAAATTGATAAAAATATTTGATCACCAGTAATATAAGAGTATAAGAATTCATGATGATAATATTTTTGATAGGGAGTGATCAATGTCTTCGATATCCTTGTGGAATTAATGCTCAATGTCATGAAACCGCAAATAGTTTAGAGTGTGTCTGCGACCCCGGTTGTTATGGAGACCCACATCAAGTTTGCATATGTGATGGAGGTAATCTTTGTCGAGATACCAGTTGTGGAGTCAATGCAGCTTGTAGAATTTATGAAAACCAGCCACAATGTTACTGCCCCCCTCAATATCCAGCTGGAGATCCTGTACATGCATGTAAGTGAATTTAATAAAAAAACAAGAAATTTATATTCTAAAAAATCATTTATCTTGTAGGTAGTGCAGACAAAAGTGCGCTTGATTGCCGAACGATCGGTTGTGGCAAGAATGCAGAATGTATTCGCGATGGACCACTTTTTGTCTGTCGTTGTCCACCAGGTTCAACAGGTTCACCTGATGTAGAGTGTAAAACAGGTCAGTGCTTATCATTACTTAATAGCGTAAAAGTAAGTTAACCGTGATTTATAGTGACTAAAATGAAAACACAGTTATTTATCAATCTTGACCGAATAAGCAGTAGGTCCATTCTCATAATTAGACCCACAAATTGCAAATCAATGAACGAAAAGGAAGCAATATACATGCGTGTTTTTCATCTTTTTTTTTTTCATTGAATTTTTTTAACGAACGATCGAAAAAAAAATTGTGATCAATGAAATCTGTTATCTAATCGATGAAAGAATCATAATAAATGAGACAGATGTGACCCGCGCTCTCTTAATGTTAATTTTCTTCTGAAACAAATGATTTTTTTTTTTTTTTTTTAATACAGACAATTGTATACATATATATTTCAAATACATATATTTATTTGAGTTTAATACATAAAAATTTAAGATAACAGGTACCCATTAAACTCGGAATTTAACAATAATCATTATGTGTTTATAACTGAACGAAGTTTATATATTATTGCTAATATCAAACTACTGAATATATTTCGAAAAAAAAAAAAAAAAAAAAATGCCACAAATAGCTTAAATTTAGTTAGTGAGAATAATGTGAACATTTATAATGCATAGTAGTATTGCAAATGTGGAAATTTTCGCATTATTTCTACTACTTTCTAGTGACAAAAAATATAGTTCAATACATGCGACCAATCAAAAAGCCCTCTCACAGTTCGTGCGAAAGAAAAATTTGCCAAGATTTATGTTTATCTTCTCTACCCAGTGGAGTTATTTTTATTAATTACTCTCATGTAGAAGTATCTGAAAATATAATTTTACTAAAATTTTTAAGAAACATGAGTTTGTCTTTGGGACTGTTAGATATGTTAGAATCAAAAAATTCAATATTAATAAGCTATAAAAAGTAATCATAGTTTTTTTTTCATTGAATGTGATATATATTCACATATTTGCATTTCTCAATGGCGTCTGATGCCCTTTAGAAATTCATTTAAGTATTTAATCAATTCGTTGTTTAAAACAATTCAGTATTCTTATATAAAATTTTTTCTTTCCCTCAAAACAACGTCAACAAAAACAACAACGCGAACAAAAACCATCAAACTATAAAAATATATACAACACCAAAAACCACCAAAATATAGAACGAGAGTGTACGAGTGATAAAGAATGCCCATCAGAAAAAGCATGTATTAATCTACAATGTTTGGATCCATGTGCTTTACGTGGTGCTTGTGGGAAAAATGCACTTTGTCGGGTTGTGTTGCACAAGCCTAGATGTTCGTGTCCCCAATGTCATGTTGGCTCACCCCAAAAATTATGCCGTCCTGACCCTAAATGCATCGAGACCCACCCACATCCACCACCAAGGATCGATTGCACTGAGGATTCAGACTGTCCAGAAAGTCTTGCTTGTCATGAAGCTACAGGTGAATGTCATGATCCATGTTCAACAACGAAAAATATAAGTTGTGAATCTAATAAAAAATGTCAAGTACGAGAGCATCGTCCAATGTGTGTTTGTAAATACGGATTTGTTGTTAATGATGCTGGAGAGCTTACATGTGCACCAGACACATCGTCATGCTCAAGAGACTTTGATTGCCCATCTAATGCGGCTTGTATTAATTCAAAATGTCAAAATCCTTGTACAGCTTCAGGTAGTCAAAAAACTACTGGAAAATATAGTAAACTGCAATTTGTTGAACATAATATCAATGGACCATGTCCTTCTGATAAAATTTGTGATGTTCTTGACCATCGTCCAATATGCATTTGTACAAAAAATTGCAATCCCACATTGTCAATTTGTTTGAGAGATAGTGGATGTCCAGCTGAGCTTGCTTGCAGAAATTATCGTTGTGTTGATCCATGTGCAACAGCCAACTGTCCTGCTGATTCTCCCTGTTACATCGAGGAGCACAAGCCCGTCTGCAAGTTCTGTCCCCCTGGCTTTGTGCCCGATACTAAATACGGATGCATGAAAGGTAAACCTTCATCAATACATGGTTTTTCCTCTCATAAGTAATATCATTAAGTAATGATCATTTAAAAATTTTATTTTTCTTATCATGCTTATTTTTTATCTATTTTATTTCTATTATTTCTTTATTTATTCCTTATTAGAAAATTTGATTTAAAATAAAATAAAATTTATAATAAAATGTTCAAGCTTTCAATACGTTACTATCGATACTCCTGACGCACTATTGAAGTCAATCATAATTTTTTAATAATTTCCGAAGAATTAAAATGTCGAATATACTTAAATATATAAACTAGTCGTATAAAAGCATAAACCACAAAAAACGAACAGCACAAATAATAATGATTACAAGACAATAACAATTTAACAAATATATCAAGACTTCGTCTGAGTGCTTTATTTTCTAATTCAATATTTTATTACTTTTTGTCTTCGATTCAGTTTTCCTCATTTTTTGAAACATTTTCAAGTGATTTGTTAATACTATGAGCTAGAAATCTTTTCCAACAGTTGTAAAATACTTCTAGTCAATCTAACAGTGTATTTTTACAAATTAAATTTGACTTTTTGTAACATACTTTTTTAATACTTGTTTATATGTTCATAATTACCCGTTTATAAAAACTTTCAAACAAAATTGACAGTTTTCACTGATACCTTAAGTTGCGTCTGTCTCTTATAACTCTACCATTTCCGTTTTGTTGAATATATTCGCGCTTATTGAATTTCTTCAACTTTTCATTTCTCTATTTGTTATTTTCATAGTTACTTAATTGACTATTTATTAATTTTTTTTGTATTAGAGTATTTTTTCACTTATGCTTATCTTTAAACTGCATGATAGTATTAATAGTAGAAATTGTGTTTGCTTGCTTTGTTTAAATTTACTTGACGTGGGTCATATATATACGTATGTGACATGTTTATTTAAAAATTGAATTTACTACGCTTGAGGTTTTTTATGTTTTTTTAAATCATAAGAATAAAAAAAAGTTTAAGCATCGAAAATCAGAAAAATATAAAATTATTGGGAATATATATTTTTTTTTTAGTTTTATATATATGAAAATATTTATATTTTTCTCATGTTTTTGTCCATTATTATTATGTTTTATGAGATACATCTATTAAACAAAAAGTCCGATTGTTCAATGTTTAATGCTACTCAATAATATATTAGAAAGTTTAATTCAAAACGGTTCCGATGGTGTACTTCATGAGATTAAAGATGCACACAAGACGATACTTAACGAGTCTCATCTAGGCTTAGCTCTAGCAAATAAATTAAACAAGAGTAAATTTTTTTTCTTATTATTGTAATTTCATACATCTTTGTAATTCTATATGATAATAAATTTTGTAATATATAAATTTTATATAACCTAATTGAAAAAAAAAAAAAAAAAAATCAAGAAAATGAATACTATCTAATGCTAATATACTATAGTATCTCGGTCTAGTCTTGAATTCGCAAAAAAGTGAAAAATGACAGTGAAAGATGAGTATTTGAGCCTTGTTATTTGTAATTAAATTATTTCTCCAAAATCACTTTGCTCTGTAGCCATTTTTTTTTTTAAATTCAATTGAAAAAGAAGTTGTTAATTATTTATAAATAAATAATTAGCTAAAGAGCAATTATTTAGGCCAGTCTCGTTTTGTGTGCATCTCTACATGAGATCACACGTTTGTTTATGGTTTCATTCATAACTAAAAGTATAAGTATACTGAAAAAGTATGATTTTTACAATAATTCATATTTTTCCATCCGATAAACACAATTTTGAGGTATATTTAAAAATTGCATAACTTTATAGATTGATAATTTATGAATAAGAATCGAAGAGTTACTAAATTTCTTTAGTTTTAAAAGTTTATCCATATTTTTTTTTTTTATAAATTACGGTTTTCGAACTACTTTTTTTTCAAAAATTTTTCAATACCGCCAGACGAATAGAACATACCTTTCTTCAAATTTTTTATTTTAAAACTAATAACTAGAAAAACTAAAACAAAAATGCTTGTAGAACACTCTTTGTACTTGAGATTTTTCACTTAATGATTATGTATTATTTTTATAGATGTCAAATGTTTGACACATGATGACTGTTCATCGCAACTTGCATGTATTGATCGACATTGTTTAAATCCATGTACGCTAGTCAATCCATGTAATTACGTCGAAAGTTGTCATGTTCAAGATCATCGGCCTGTTTGCGTTCAGAGTAAGTAAATTTATAGTTTATTTATCAGATTTAATCTGACCTGTCAATAGTAAAATTTTATCTCAATCACGTAATTTATAATATTTCACATAACATTCACTTTTTATTATTTCTGGGCTATTAATTTTTATGCGTTTTCAAACTATATTGCCAAAGACATTTGATAAGTACAAAAAAAAAAAGTGAAAAAGGCCCCTAAATTCGAAACTTATATTCTCAAGATGTTGGTTTAGCAGTGTTTTATGTAAAGATTTTTTTCGCTTATTGAATCGTTGTCATATATAAATTACGTATCAGAACCGAGCATTGATGGTACGTATGAATGTATGAAAATATTGTATGTTACTCGTACGTGAAGAAGGTGATCCTCCACGACTTTGAAAGTGTCATACTCGTGACCACGTCGTTCTCGACTCGCCTTCGGCTCGTTCCTCGACTCCGGGTGGCTCGTATTGACACCTTCAAAATCGTGCAAAAATCACCTACTTCACATACTAGTTACATAATATATTATTTTATACTCATCATCATAAAAGGAAAATGACATCTTTATAGTAAGTATTGTGCATGTAACTAACGAATCAAAAATTAGTTTAATAACTTTCAAATATTACTAAAAAAAAAAAGACAGACGATTATAGATTTTAGTATAAATAGACTATGTCAGCCATTCTTCATTTTTTTTTCTTTAATCGATTCCATATATTCAGAGATTTTCATCATTTAATTGACGCTTTTTTCAACACAAAAATTAACAAAAAAAAAAAAAATATGATTAATAAAGTGCTGAAAATCAATTTTAAAAAAGTGATAAAAATTGATTTTTAATTTTTTTTTTTCATTACTTTTTTTATCACATTTTTAGAATTGATTTTAAGCACTTTATTAATCGATTTTTCTTTGTTAATTTTTGTGTTGAAATAAGGTTTAAATAAAATGTTGCAAACCTTTAAATAAATGGAATTGATTGAAGAGAAAAAAAATTAATGATAGCTGATATAGTTTATTCGTAATAAAACTCATAATTGCTTTTGTTTCGTTTTTTTTATTTTAAATAATAATCAAATAAAGTTATAGGTAATCATGGCACCCTCAGTCGACCATTTTCGCCATTGAACATCCTGGCCTTGCTCGAAAAACAATTATAATATTAATTATTTTTTTATTATATTTTTTTTCAAGGTGATGATAAGTCTTTAGGCTGCGGCTATTGTCCTTCTAGTCATCAATGTAATCAAGCAACTAAAACATGCATAAAAGGTACGTCGTTTTTTACTTTTACGTGAATATGTAAATATTGATTGTAAATACAAAATAAAACTGCAAATTCTTGTAAAAAGCACTGATACAAACTGTTTACACAATGAAGTTCAGACAATGAAGTTTCGGGTCGCACTCTTTTTTAAAACTCGAAGATCATTATCTCTAAACTGAATTTGTTTTTTTGTTTATTTCGAATCACACTTTGTTTTCTGCCTTCGAGTTTTGCACTTGGGTCTATAAAGGCTCTATTGCCTTTTTTCTTTGCTCTTTGCTTCAGCTGGTTGTACCAGTGATCGTGACTGTGAAATGACGGAAACCTGTGTGAGCCACATTTGTCAAGATCCATGCCTCATCAAAAATCCATGCGTTTCTCATGCTGTTTGTATGAACATTAATCATGGAACTGATTGTACCTGCGAAGAAGGATATCATGGAAATGGATTTTCTCTTTGCAGTCCAGGTAAAATCATTGTTAATCATTCTTTATTGAAGAGTCAAGTGTAGTTTAAAAGTATCTATTTTATTTCCACGCAAACAACTTATACGGTAAAAAAAAACTTCTGCATACTATTGAAATTTCAGTTTCCAGCGTGGGGGATATTTGCCAATATAACGAAGATTGTCCACCTGAAAAACTTTGTGATCGTTTGAATAGACGATGCATCAATCCATGCAATGAAGATAGCTGCGGTGATAATGCTGATTGTTTCGCTGAAAATCATGAAGCACGGTGCAAATGTTGGCCGGGCTATCATGGAAATCCGCAAGTGTCATGTGCTAACTATCCAATAAAAGATGCATGTGATCCAAATCCATGTGGAGATGATGCAATGTGTGAACTTGATAACGGCAATCCAATTTGTTTTTGCCCGAAAGGAATGACTGGAAATCCATTTGAGCAGTGCAGTAAGTTTCAAAATTATTCAAAAGATGTCTTTATTATGTCATTAATATCTTGACTTTTCATATACATTATATTTTTTCAAATTTTCTTTAGTTCCAGAAGGAGATGTTTGTCATGGAAATCCTTGTGGAGTTAACTCAGGGTGCAGAGTAGTAAACGGCTTTGTAAAGTGTTTCTGTCTTCCTGGCTATGAAGGTAATCCACCATCTACTAGCTGCTCATTACCAGAAAACGCTTGTGAGCCATCCCCTTGTGGACTCAACACTCGATGCATTGTTTTGCCTCAAGGACTTGCTAAGTGTTCATGCCTTCCTGGCTACATTGAATCACCAAATACGATTAGAGGTTGCATTGAACAAGCAAACCCTTGTGATCCAAACCCTTGTGGTCTTGGAGCAATATGTGATATAAATCGTCAACCACCTTGCATCTGTCCTGATGATACCATCGGAAACCCTTACAAAATATGCCAAAAACTATACATTGCTTCGCTTTGTCAACCAGGACCATGTGGTGATAACGCTGATTGTTATGTTACAGAAAGTCATGAACAATGTTTCTGTAAGTACGGTTATATTGGTGATCCTTACTCAGGATGCCAAAAACTACCGAATAGTCTGTGTTCTTCATCACCATGTGGTAGGAATGCAATTTGCCGTGAAACTAATTCAAGTAGTGCTTTCTGTGAATGTATACCTGGAACATCTGGAGACCCGATGAGTTCATTAGGATGTAATAGTTTTGAATGTATCCACAATTCAGACTGTCTACAAACAATGTGTTGTACCAACCACAAATGTCAAAATCCGTGTCTCGGAGCTTGCGGAATTAACGCGAATTGTGAAGTTAAAGATCATCATCCTGTTTGTTCATGTAAAAAAGGGCTTCATGGTAATCCAATGTTGCGCTGTTCTCCAGCGATAGATATAGAAACAACAAAAAATCCTTGCAATTCACATCCATGTGGACTGAATACGCATTGTGAAGTTTTGAATAATTATGCTGTTTGCTCATGTCTCCCCGATTTTTTGGGAGATCCTCAAACTGGCTGTTATCCAGAGTGCACAATCAATTCAGATTGTCACAATGATCAAATTTGCATCAACCGAAAATGCGTAAATCCTTGTAAATTGGGAACGATTTGTGGAATTGATGCAGAATGTCGAGTTTTTGATCATGTTGCATCTTGTGTATGTCCAAAAAATTTCTACGGTAACCCATTTATCAGATGTGTTTCACGGCCAATTATAACTATAGATAAGAATTTAAATAAAACACTACCATGCTCACCTTCACCATGTGGACCATATGATTATTGTGAAACATTTAATGACCATACAGCAATGTGCAGTGGTTGTGATGCTCTTAATGCTCGATGCAAGCCAGAGTGTTTAACGGACAGTGACTGTCCTCTCGATCATTCTTGTATTGGCTGGACATGCACAGATCCTTGCCTTGGATCATGTGGACTCAACGCCAATTGCGAAGTATATTGGCACAAGCCAGTCTGTAGTTGTCCTACTGGTCTTTACGGAAATCCTTACCAAGGCTGTGTCCCTCAAGATGATCAAAGAGATGTTTGTAGTTTAACACAATGTGGTCCAAACGCGAATTGCCGCGAAAAAAGTGGAGCAATAACTTGTGAATGTCACGAAGGTTATTTTGGAGATCCTTTTGTTGCTTGTCACTTTGAATGTTTACAAAATTCAAACTGTGACTTGAATGAAGCGTGTTTGAATCATAAGTGCGTTGATCCATGTTTGGGAGCTTGTGGATCTGGAGCTTCCTGCCGTGTGGTTAATCATTGTCCAATTTGTTACTGTAGTGCAAATTTATCAGGAGATCCATTTGTTTCTTGCTATCCAAATAGAGAACTTGAAATTTTACCAGTGACAAATTCAAATCCTTGTGATCCTTCGCCATGTGGATCTTTTTCAAAATGTTTAGTGACTCACAAAAACTTTGCAACTTGTTCTTGTTTGCCAGGACTAAGAGGGACTCCACCGTTTTGCTACCCAGAGTGTATTGTGAGCACAGATTGTATTCAAAATCAAGCTTGTCAAAATAATCAGTGTATCAATCCTTGCAATGGAATCTGTGGCCAGGGAGCTTTATGTCAAGTCATAAATCACAATCCAGTTTGTAGTTGTCCAACGAATCATGATGGAGATCCGTTTGTCTTATGTCTACCTTTAGAAAAAGAAAGCTTAATACCAATATCTCCTTGTCAGCCTTCTCCTTGTGGACCAAACTCAGTATGTCAAATAAAAATGGGTCGTCCAGTTTGCTCATGCCAAATTACTTTTATTGGTTCACCTCCAAACTGTCGGCCGGAATGTCTTATAAGTCAAGAGTGCCCAATTAATCAAGCATGTGTCAATAACAAATGTATCCATCCTTGTCCCAATAGCTGTGGTCACAATTCTGAGTGCTCTGTTATTAATCATACACCTTATTGTTCCTGCAATAGTGGATATGAAGGTGATGCTTTTGTTGGATGCACTCCAATAGTACAACAGAACCTTCCACCAGAAGATCCATGTTCTATATCTCCTTGTGGAGATAACGCGAACTGCGATGTTGTCGATGGTCGTGCTAAATGTACCTGTATTCCTCCTTACATTGGAAATCCTTATGCAGGAGGTTGTAAGCCTGAATGTGTAATGAATTCAGATTGTGCAAATCATTTAAGCTGTCTTAATCAACATTGTCGAGATCCATGTCCTGGAGTTTGTGGATTCAATGCACAGTGTGAAGTATCTAATCATGTACCAACATGCTTTTGCTTAAAAGGATATTCAGGTGATCCTTTTGAGGCTTGTAAAATTGAACAACCAAAAGTTCCGAAAAATCCATGCCAACCACCACCATGTGGACCTTACAGTATTTGCAAAGTAATAAACGAAAGAGCTGTATGTTCTTGCTCCCCTGGATATTATGGACAGCCACCATCATGCCGTCCGGAGTGTTTAGTTTCTTCAGATTGTGCACCATATCTGTCTTGTATTGATCAAAAATGTGCAGACCCTTGTCAAGGAATTTGTGGATATCGTGCCCTATGTCAAGTCTCAAATCATAATCCTATCTGTAGTTGCCCAGAAAAGTTTACTGGTGACCCATTTGTGCAATGTCTTGAAATAGCTACGACTATCAAACCAGTGGATTATTGTGTTCCATCTCCATGTGGCCCTAATGCTCAATGCCGAGTGCAAAAAGATAGACCAGTTTGCACCTGTCTTCCAGGAATGTTTGGAGCTCCACCACATTGTAGACCAGAGTGTTTAATTAATCAGGACTGTCCAAATTACTTAGCTTGTGTTCAGAACTCCTGTTTGAATCCTTGTATTGGTTCATGCGGAGTTAATGCAAACTGCATTGTTAGAAACCATCGCCCTATTTGTGAATGCCTTGATGAATTTGAGGGTGATCCATTTTCAGCTTGTACACATAAGGTAAGACTACTTCTTATTTGATTTCTTTTGATATTTTCATGAAAAATTAATTGCTCTGACAATTTGGAAATATCCAAAATTCAATTATTGATTTAAAAATCAATAATATGCAAGTTTCGTCGAAGCAATTAATAATTATGTAAATACTATAAATGTATACACCAAAAGCAGCATTCTCTTGAGTTTAATCAATGGCTTTCTTAATGTCTCTTCTTATTTTTTTAAATCTTGCTACTTCAACTTCAACGTTATAGAATTACGAGAATGCGTTTGTTTACTGATTCTTGAAACCGTTGCTTTTCCAAAAAGAATATGCAGGGAAAGTTGTATTAGGTTGTATCCTGCATCGGTATTACAGGTCATTCTCATTTATTGTCAGTGAGTTGAGATTTGCGCAGTCGTCGATGACTAAAATAATAATCAAAAAAAAGTGTGTGTGTGTTACCAGTACGCGCGGGGGAAGTAAAACTTCTTTCGTTATTCGACCTTTCACAGAAATAAGATCAGATTAGATGAAGATAAGATAAGCTTAGATTTTTAATATGAATAATAACATCAATATTAATATTAATTATATCATTAGCAATAATATTAATTATATAAATAAAATAATACTAATGTACTTAAGTTAAAAAAAATTTAAACACTTTTTCAGACATTTTTTTGAACATTGTTTTCAACACTTTTTTCAACACTTTATTTCAGACTTTATGCAAATCATAGTGTTTAAATAAGTGCTTAAAAAGTGTTGAAAATTAATTAATTAACTAAAATCTAACATGACGACGGTCTACAATGACGGCGCTCGAGCCTTACATGTATTTTTTTCACCCCCTAGCGAACGAAAAGAAGTTTTACTTCAAAAAAAATTGGATTAGCTGTCAAAATTTAAAATATAAAAATATTTATGATTTCTAATGAATATTCGAAATTTTTACGAGACATTTCACAAGACTTCGTCCAGGACATTTTACAAAACATTCTACGGGACAGTTGTTTATAAAAACTCAAAAAACGACGCAATACTGATGCAGGATAATAGAACCTAATACAACTCTCTCTATATATCCCGTTTTACATACTAAAACGTAATTGACTTTAATTTTTAGATGGTGCAACCAGTCGAGCCTCCTAGTCAACCATGCAATCCGTCTCCCTGTGGATCGAATGCACAATGCAATGAAAAAAATGGCGCTGGTTCTTGTACTTGTATGCAAGAATATTTTGGAGATCCTTACACGGGTTGCCGCCCTGAATGTGTGACAAATGATGATTGTGGAAGGTCAAAAGCTTGTCTAAACAATAAATGCATAAATCCTTGTGCCGAAATTTGTGGGACTAACGCAGTTTGCCGAGTTGTTAACCATGCTCCATCATGTTCATGTGAGCCTGAATTCACTGGTGATCCTACCAAAGGTTGCGAATTCTTGCCACCAGTGACAGAAGCACCGAAAACTGCTCCTTGTGATCCTTCTCCTTGTGGACCAAACAGTAATTGTCGTATTTTGAATGGGCACGCAGTTTGTTCTTGTAAAATAAGATTTTTAGGAACTCCACCGACATGTCGGCCAGAGTGTACAATTAGTACAGAATGTCAAAGAAGCAAAGCTTGTGTAGAAAACAAATGTGTTAATCCGTGCCAATCAGCTTGCGGAGAAAGTGCAAAATGTTTGGTAGTAAACCATTCACCTCTTTGTACGTGTTTGAACGGTTTTACAGGTAATCCGTTTGTTGTTTGCATAAAAATTGAGGAAATCACTCAAGAACCTGCAAGAGAAGCAAGCGATCCTTGTGTACCGAATCCATGTGGACCTAATTCACTGTGTCGAGTGATCGGCCTACAGCCTGCGTGCTCGTGTGCTCCTAACTTTATGGGAAAGCCCCCAGATTGTAGACCAGAGTGTAAAAATGATTATGAATGTCCTACAACAATGACTTGCATTAATCAAAAATGTAAAAACCCATGTGAAGGATCTTGTGGTTATATGGCGAGATGCACAGTACTTAATCATATGCCCATTTGCTCCTGCCCAGAAGGATACACAGGAGACCCAATAAGTAACTGTTTACTAATTCTTCAAAAAACTCCGGAACCAGAAGTATCTAATCCTTGCTCACCAAATCCATGTGGACGGAATGCACAATGCCGGGAAAAAAATGGAGCAGGCGCTTGTGCTTGTCCTGTTGATCATATCGGTAATCCTTACGATAACGTGAAAGGATGTTATCGAGAATGCGAAAATTCAAATGACTGTGCAAATCATTTTGCTTGTATTAACTTCAAATGTTCAGATCCATGCTCTCAAAGTTGTGGAGCTTCATCCATTTGTAACGTTGATAATCATGTACCAAGTTGTTCTTGTCCTCCAGGATATACTGGAGATCCATTCCATGTTTGTAAGGAAGAATCACGAGAATTGGCTTTACTGCCAATAGATCCATGTTCACCAACACCATGTGGACTTCACTCTAAATGTCGATCTATTAATGGTCAAGCAGTTTGCTCATGTCTTCCTGAATACATTGGTGCACCACCAAATTGCAGGCCTGAGTGTATTTTTAATCGTGATTGCCCTGCTTTCTTGGCTTGCATTAACAAACGGTGTTCAGATCCCTGTTTGGGAAAGTGTGGCGCGCGGTCTCGATGTACAACTAAGAATCATAGTCCGATCTGTACTTGTCCACCTGGCTTTACAGGAAATCCCTTTACGTTGTGTACACCTCAACCAAGATTACCAACAACAACTGAAAAGCCTCCTTCATGTACACCGTCTCCATGTGGATCTAACTCACAATGTCAAATCGTTTTTGGTACTCCAGCTTGCTCTTGTTTGCCAAACTTCATCGGGGTTCCTCCTAATTGTCATCCAGAGTGTCTTGTTAATACAGAATGCAAAAGTCGTCTAGCTTGCGTAAATCAACGATGCCAAGATCCTTGTATTGGTGCTTGTGGTGATAATGCTTTATGTCATGTCGTAAACCATATTCCTATATGCTCATGTATGGAAGGTTTTACTGGAGATGCAATAAATAACTGCGTGTATATTCAAATAACAACTGAGGCTTCAAAAAATCAAGATCCTTGCAATCCATCACCGTGTGGACCGAATGCTATTTGCAGAAATGGAAACTGTGAATGCTTTCCAGAATTTTTTGGTAATCCATTTAATGGATGTCGACCAGAATGTATAATGAACTCAGATTGTGATCATCACAAATCGTGTTTAAAGAACAAGTGTGTAGATCCTTGTCCGGGAAGGTGTGGCTTCAATGCAGAATGTGATGTTGTGAACCACATCCCTGTTTGTTCCTGCTTATCTGGCTACATTGGGGATCCATTTGTTGCGTGTCATAGTCAACCAGAGACAACACCAGGGCCAACAAATCCTTGCCATCCTACGCCGTGTGGTTCGTTTGCTGATTGTGTCGTACGTGGTGATAGCTTTCTGTGTTCATGTTGGCCAAACTATATTGGTGTGCCTCCTAGCTGTCATCCAGAATGTACTATTAATTCTGAGTGTGCGTTGAATCTTTCGTGTATTCATCAGAAGTGTCGTGATCCATGTGTAGGTTTGTGTGGTTCTGAAGCTTATTGTGTGACACATAACCATCAACCGATGTGTTTATGTCAAGATGGGTATACCGGAGATCCATACAGCAGTTGTAATCCAGTTAAAAAGAGTGAGTAATATATAATAGAATATGTTAATGCATGAAGTTTTTAAAATGCTTGATGGTCTATGGTTTTTGCTTTCGATATGTTAATTATCTGTGTTATTATATTAAATATTAATATTGCTATTGCGTTCATCGAAGAGAAATTTTTAATTGAAGATCAAATAATCAGATTTGTTGTATACAACACTACAAAATTTTATTCGATTAACAGTAGAACTTATGAGACTGTTACTTTCTTTAGATTTTTTTCGAATTTGTAATAAACAAGTTCTAAAAATATTGATCAATGATTTTATGACAGATGAATAAAAGTCGTACACGATTAAATAGATTTAAAAAAAACATAGTCTTAATGGATGATATTGTTTTCTCTATATTTTTTACAAATATCACTCACACTTATCATAATAATTGAAACAGACATTTTATATTAGGCTATATTTAGTTTTCAAACTAACTCTCGATGAATGCTAAAGCTTCTTAAACAAAATCAGATTCAGAAAATTTGATCGGAAACTACTCATTAACTATTAAAAAAGTTAAAACTTAAAAAAAATTTTTTTTTGCCGTGAAACTTGTAAGTCTAACGCATAATAAACAGCCATTTTTACAATTAATTTTCGAAGTGAAACTTCTAATCGTTGGGTAGTGACAAAAATCAGATGAAACGATTGAAAAGAGTGCCGTATGCAGCGCTTGAAGTGCAAAAGAAAGAGAAGTCGAATAAAAAATAAGAGCAACTTAAATGGCACGTGACGTAATGACATAGTATACAGTATGTCGATGTTGGGAAAAATCACATAACGCTGAACGTTGTCGATTTTTTACAATACGACCACAAGTAACAATATATTCACAGCATAAAGCCAATGAGCAGAGTGAAGCGAAGCGGAGCGTCTTCTGAAATATAGTAGCTGTGTATTTGGTCTAAATTGACATACTGTTACATAGGTATAGTTTAATACGTAACTTGTGAGTTTATTTATGTAGTTCTCACCTACCATCTGCGATGCTCCCAGCACTCGTCATGTATAATTCTAATATGTAACAGTACGTGGATATGAGGCCAAATACACAACGCTAAACAGTTACAATATATCTTAATACGCAACCAGTAACTGTTACATTTATAATATCTTAAGTGACCCAGCAAACGTTCTTTGCCATATATGTATGCCAGCTACGCAATAATTGTATTTAACAAAAGTAGGGAATAGTGGAATAGGATATTAAACGTGGTGAAAATCTCTAAATAATCAAACTACAAACATTTATTTTTGTACTCACTAAAGATTAGAATATATTTATTATGAATTGTGAAACCATATATATATAAGGGCTAATTAAGTAAAATGTTGAGGTCTGTTCTTTCAACCCCTCAGAATCGTTCTTTTTATTTATTTTTCTTCAGTCCATCAAGATAAAATGTGGATCCTGAATTTTTTTCAGAATTGGCCACTTCTCCCGTGAGGGTGTTTCCACCCGTTTTTTTCTAAAGCCAAGTCTATGTTCATATATCATTCAAGTATTACCCCTCAAGTAACTCATGACTCTATATACAAACAAAATCTAAGACCCAGAGAACCCCGAACTTTACTCTATCAAATCTTGTTGCTAACTGACTTTAAACTCATTCACTCTTGCACTCTCAGACCCAATATTCCAGAAAAATCTAAAAAACCCAGCACCCAGAATGTTCTAATTTATTTATTCGTCATGTGTCTTTTTTTTATATTTCCGGCCCTTCTAAAAAAAATAAAAAAGTAATAAAATTGCATAAAAGTGAAACCCCATATTTTCTATTTTATTTTATAGCTTTTCTTGTATTTTCTTGGTCCCAACGTCTCACGGTCACTCATTCATCCATGCATTCCATTGACCATCCCGGCTAGGCCTGCACTACAAGTGACACACACTCTTTTCCTTTTTTTTATTTTATTCTTTTATTTTTTTATATTCTTATTTTTTACCCTTAAAATATTTTCTACTCTATCTCTATCTTACTCACACTCATACGAACCACTCATACTTTATTTTCATGCACCCACACTAATATTGTTTTTTTTGTCATAATTCATTTTATTTCCAAGCCATATTCGAATTATTGTGGACGATTACTTGTTCTAAAAATTAAAAATTTCTTTTTAGCAATCCCGTTCATGTTTCATCAGTTGACACATCTTCAGTAGAGATTATATCATATTTTCTTAAGATTTTTTGGTTTAAAATATAATGAAAACGGTTGAGCGGTTTTGGAGGAGTTTGGTGCCAAAAACCAGGACACGAGATTTTTATATATTAGATTGTAGGTATAACCATTGTTCTTGCTGCTGATTTGGTCGTATGGAGTATTTTTAAGTCTTTCTTGTGGTCATTTACTGTGTACTTAACACAGTATAATTTTTATTATATATTGAAAAATAATTCTAATAATTGTATTAAACATAATTATAATAGTTTTATGTGCTCATAACTATATAGATATAAAACAATATCGCAAAATACTGTACTGTGTCATTAGTGTTAGTTATAATTTTGAATAGCTAAATTAAAGTATGTTAGATCGAAACACTGCACAGATCTCTCTCTCTCTTCCGATTTCACCTTCTCTATATTAAAAGAAGTTGATGGCGGACCAATCAAAAATGCATTCACTCTCTGACACCATTCTAATAGCCATTTTATAGCCACTTATAGCCATTCTAAGCAAAAAAATTGTATCACTGTTGCATGACTTTATTGAGACTATCACAGTATCACAATACTATATTTTAAATGTGACACTGCTTTTGGCTCGAAAAAAGTTTGAAAAACGACTCACAGTGATGAACCTAAATATTTTTTAATAAATATTCGGTAATTATTTAATAACAGAGAACATGCATGTAAAAATAAATTTAATAAGTTTTGTAAACTGTTGAATTTATTCGTATCGATCAAAGACAACATCAGTACTTATTTATCTAATAAGTATCTATACGAAATTCGATGATGTTTAGTTTATAATATATTTTGCTTTTGTAGTTGACCGATATATTCAAGTATAACAAAAAATTTATCAAAATATCAAAAGATTTGGAGTAACAGTAAAACACCGTTGATCGAAAAAAAAAATTCTTTTTTCCATTGACTATTTGGTCTTTTGATAGAACTTTATTTTATAAAATACAAAAATTCTTCTGAAAGAAGAGATATCAAATTAGTAAACAGACATATACGTATACAACATTATGCATTTAAAAAGTACATAAAATATATATATGCATAAAAAATATATAAAATATAAATATACATTTGTATAATTAACTGAGAAACACTCTTGTTTAAGTTTTTAAGTTTAAAAACAGTCAAAATATTTAACATAAACATGGTTACATAAAAATAAATTTATATTGTCAAAATGATATATTGCATTAAAAACAAAAAATTATAAATTTTTGTACTCCTTAGGGTACGATCCACCGGTGTTACTTTGAGAGAAGGGGATACGGCTTTAAATGTTGTTAAGGGAGAGTAATAGAAAGCTTTTCCGTGTTGTAAAAAGTAACATTCGCAAGCCTCAGTATAGATATATTTCCTTAGATATGTTATTTTTATGACTGAGAATGAACTCAAACGTTAATTTTCATTTTTATGAACTTCATTTTTCCAGTGTTTTTTGTAGAATAAAGTTTCACAATCTTCCTACGATAAGCAACTTTTTTCCAACAAGTCGTTATCAGTATTCATTCACTCATAATATATCGCTAATCTGGAACTATCTTAGTGAATTGCCCATTCGCTATCCTTATGAAAGCTTTAGACATGGATGAGTGATAAACTTCGACTGTTAAACAGTTAATCATTTAGTAAACTCTCCAGATTATCTTCAAAATGGGAAGCGTACAGGACAAAAATTCGGAGATCCTTGTCCAGATACTCGGGAATGGGTGCTTGTTGCATGGTCCATAACCACGTTTTTGTCTTGACCCTTCATAAAAAAATATATATTATGTGTCTTTCAGATTTATCAAATACTCCTTAAATCCTTACAAAAAAGCACTACTTTTTTTTTTCTTATTAGACATTTTCAGGATATATCAAAATATCAACATCACATATCCAAATAACTAACTAACAACACCATAGTAATCTATTGATGTCCATAGCTGTGAATAGACAATTATTCCCTCTTCCAAGAAATATTTGTATTTTATTTTTTTCGCGCAACGATTTTGAAAAATTTTGCATGTATAATTTCAACTTTGTTTGACTTCTTTCACAAACTTTTACAATGTCTCAATCGATATTATCTTGATTATTTTAGTTGATACCCAACGGCCTGATAATTTTCTGTCACCTTGCATACCCTCGCCATGTGGTGTTAATGCTATTTGCAATGTCTTGAACAATGCTGGGTCTTGTTCCTGTTTGCCTGACTACATTGGGAATCCATATGACATCTGCAGACCTGAATGTGTTATTGCTTCGGATTGTCCATCTTATCAAAATTGTGTAGGAACAAAATGTAAAGATCCTTGTCCTGGCTCATGTGGCCAAGGTGCAGTATGTACTGTCATAAACCATGTACCCTCTTGTAGTTGTCAACCAGGACTAACTGGAGATCCTTACAAAACTTGTTTCTTGTTACCGGATAATCGTAAGTTAACTAATAGAATTTTATCCGTTTTTTTTTTTTTTAGATTCATCTAGAAACAATTGTGTTGTGAACTAATCTCATAAATCCGTAATAACTGAACTTTATTATAGCTAAAGACTCACTCATTGAGCCCTGTAACCCATCACCGTGTGGGCCTAACAGTCAGTGTCGTGAAAATAACGGCCATGCAGTTTGCAGCTGTCAACCAGACTATGTAGGAAATCCACCAGCATGTAGACCTGAGTGCCTTGTGTCTTCGGAATGTCCTGCTCAATTAGCCTGTTTAAATAAGAAATGTGAAAGTCCATGCCCTTCACCATGCGGTCTTAATACCAAGTGCCTTGTAGTCAATCACAGTCCCATATGCTCCTGTATGCCAGGTTACAGTGGAGATCCATTCACTCAATGTACTCTTATACCACCACGTAAGATGATTGCAATTTGTTATAAATTACGCTTATTTTCTTTTGTAACAAACTTTAATTCTTGTTTTTGAACAGAAAATAATGAAGACCAAAAAAAAAATCAAGATCCTTGTGCCCCTTCACCCTGTGGGTATTTTTCTCATTGTAAAAATATATATGGTTCTCCTGCGTGTTCTTGTAAGGAAGGTTATATTGGCCAGCCACCTGATTGTCGTCCTGAATGTACTATTAGCTCTGAATGCTCAAGTGACAAAGCCTGTATTAATGAAAAATGTCGGGATCCATGTCTTGGTTCATGCGGGCTTAGTGCTATCTGTACTGTATCCAATCATATACCAATTTGTAACTGCCCTAAGGGATTTACTGGTGATCCATTTGTTGTATGCAATGTTTTACCGTCTGAATGTAAGAATATGTTAAGTTTATCATATTAATTATCAAAAAGTTCTAGAATTTATTTAGACACCATGAAACTATTTTGCGAGAAAAATCAATTTTTTTTATTCAACTCATACAGTTTGGAATGAAATGCCCCGTGACCAATGCAATCCATCGCCATGTGGTCCTAACGCTCAATGCGATAACGGAACGTGTATATGTTTACCAGAGTATCAAGGAAATCCCTATGTGGGTTGCCGTCCACAGTGTGTTTTAAATACTGATTGCCCAAAAGACCGTGCATGCTTAAAAAATAAATGTAGAGATCCATGCCCAGGTGCTTGTGCAGCAAATGCATTCTGTAACGTAATTAATTATGTGCCAATGTGCAGTTGCCCAGATGGTATGACTGGTAATGCATTCAGCCAATGCTGGTTTATTCAAGGTTTGTGCTTTTCCATCTATTAATAATTGTTAATATTAATTAATCTATTATATACATTTATTATTTTCTAAATTATGAATGTAACTTAAAAAAAACTTGAGAATTAAGGTATTTTCCGAACGAATGTTAACATTTATCCGTAGCTAATGAATGGTTAGATTGCAGGAAAAATTACATATTACATATTATGGAAAGAAATTTTCACTTATTTTTTAAATAGATCCATTGCCTATAAATCCTTGCAACCCTTCACCATGTGGACCTAACAGTGAGTGTAGAATAGTCAATGGCCAAGGGGTATGCTCTTGCATTCGTGGATACATTGGAATTCCACCCTCTTGTCGACCAGAGTGTATAATTAGTACGGATTGTCCACCAAACGAAGCTTGCAGCAACCAAAAATGTACAGATCCTTGTCCAGGTTCTTGTGGTTTCAACGCAATGTGCGTCGTTGTAGGACATAACCCTATTTGTAGCTGTCCTGTTAGATTTACGGGGGATCCCTTTGTCAAATGTCAACTTATCAGTAAGTCAACGAATTTTCAAAAAAAAACTTCGTCTAATCAATACAAAATCAAATGAATCTGTATTTGGAGATAAATAAAATTAAAAATATATATTTTTTTTTTAAATAGCCGACGATCTGACACCGAAAGATCCATGCAGACCTTCCCCTTGTGGACCAAATTCTCAATGTAAAATTACCAACGACTCTCCATCTTGCTCCTGCGATATCAATTACATTGGGAGCCCTCCAAACTGTCGACCTGAGTGTATTAGTAATTCGGAATGTGACAGCAATCTCGCTTGTATTAATCGAAAATGTAAAAATCCATGTATTAATTCTTGTGGAGCCAATGCTGAATGCCATGTTGTTAGCCATACACCTATGTGCGCCTGTAGACCTAATCACACTGGCGATCCGTTCACGGAATGTGTTTTTAAAGAACGTAAGTTTTACGAGACCTTGTATTCAACATAATACAATTAAAGTACCCTATTTAATAAAATATCTGTAGTTATAAAATACTGTTAATATGACGAAAATCCAATTTTGTTTTCTAGTATTGATAGCAATACCTACTACTCCATGTATACCATCTCCATGTGGCTCCAACGCAATTTGCAAAGAACAAAATGGAGCTGGTTCTTGCACTTGTCTTCCAAATTATATTGGGAATCCATATGAAGGCTGCAGACCTGAATGCCTCGTCAACACTGATTGTCCCTCAAATCTTTCTTGTGAAAATTTTAAGTGCCGTAACCCATGCCCTGGTATTTGTGGCCAGAATGCTGAATGTCGAGTCATGTATCATCTTCCTCAATGTAGCTGCTTCGAAAAATATACTGGAGATCCATTTAGCAACTGCGTACTTATACAAAAAAATGAAGCAACACTGAAAGATTTTTGTAGTCCATCTCCTTGTGGTCCAAACAGTAAATGTCGAGTGGTTAATGAGCAACCCGTTTGCACTTGTCTGCCTACATATAGTGGTAGTCCTCCGAATTGCAGACCTGAATGCACAATAAGTTCGGAATGTCAATCAAATCGAGCATGTATAAATAATAGATGTTTAGACCCATGTCCAGGAACTTGCGGTGTCAATACCCGGTGTGAAGTTATCAATCATAGTCCTATTTGTTCTTGTACGCCTGGATTTTCAGGAGATCCATTATCAAACTGTTTCATACTAGAAATATCTCCTGGCTCTAAGCCACTGTTCGAAAATCCTTGCGTTCCCAATCCTTGTGGACCTAACAGTAACTGTCAGAACATCAATGCTCAGCCTTCTTGTGCCTGCAAACTTAATTTCTTTGGAACTCCTCCAAACTGTCGACCTGAATGCACGATTAATGCCGATTGTCCCAGTGATCTGGTCTGCTTTCAATCAAAGTGCAAAAATCCTTGCCTAGGTTCATGTGGAATGTCAGCTAAATGCTCAGTAATAAATCATACTCCGATATGTAGTTGCTTACCAGGATCAACTGGTGATCCATTTACTAGATGTGAAAAAATCATTGAAACGCCTCAGAAAGTAACGAAACCATCTCAATGTGAAAACTGTGGGTCAAATGCAGTATGTATTGATGAAATCTGTGTATGTTTACCAGAATATCGCGGTGATCCTATCATTGGTTGTCGTCCAGAATGTGTTCTAAACACAGACTGCTCACGTGACCAAGCATGCATAAAATCGAAATGCAGAGATCCATGCCAAGGAACCTGTGGCAGGAACGCCGTGTGTTCAGTTGTTAATCATATTCCAGTTTGCAGTTGTTCACTGGGAACATCAGGAAATGCATTCATTGTTTGTTCTAAGATTGAAAAGCCATCTGATGTAAATCCATGTGACCGTGCGCTATGTGGGCCAAACAGCCAGTGCAAGAATATCAATAATCAGGCTGCATGTACATGCATTCTAGGATATTTGGGATCTCCACCGAACTGTCGATCTGAATGTACAATATCTTCAGATTGTACATTGAACAGAGCGTGTTCTAATCAAAAGTGTATTGATCCATGTCCAGGAACATGTGGTATTAATGCCCAGTGTCAGGTTATAAATCACGATCCTATATGCAGTTGCTCAAATGATATGACTGGAAATCCATTCATTGCTTGCTCACCAGTTCTTAAAATTCCCGAAAAACCAAAAAATGCTTGTCAGTCTTCATTATGTGGACCTAACAGTCTATGTCAAGATATCAAGGGTTCTCCATTATGTTCTTGTCTTTCTGGATTTCATGGATTACCTCCAAATTGTCGACCTGAGTGTAGTAGTAATTCTGAATGTCCCCTAAACTTGGCTTGTATTAACCAAAAATGTCAAGATGTTTGCCCGGGTTCCTGTGGATCAAATGCAGAATGTCGAGTAGTTTCACATACAGTAATGTGCGCCTGCATGCCCGGATATACCGGAGATCCATTCACTCAGTGTTTTGAAAAGTCGCTCATGAACGTACCGAATGAAAGATTATCACCTTGTGAGCCAACACCTTGTGGAGCTAATGCTGTTTGCAAAGAACAAAATGGGGCTGGAGCGTGCAGTTGTTTAGATGACTACATAGGAAACGCGTATGAAGGATGCCGACCAGAGTGTATCGTTAATTCTGATTGCACTTCAGACCGTATTTGTATTCAATCAAAGTGTCGAGATCCCTGTCCTGGAACTTGTGGCCAAAATGCGATGTGCCAGGTCATTGATCATCTACCTACTTGTAGTTGTATGCAAGGATATATTGGGAACCCGTTTTCTTTCTGTAGCGTTAGACAAGATATCCGTGAGTTTAAAAATTTGCTTATATGTATTTACCCATACAATCAAATGAATTACATGGCTTCAAATTACATAATTCCCGTTAATTGTTTTTTTTTTTAATTTAGCATCTTTAGAATCAACTAGTCCTTGTGATATGTCACCCTGCGGTCCAAACAGTAAATGCCATGAGTCAAACGGTCAAGCTGTTTGTACATGCTCACCATCCTTTATTGGAAATCCACCATACTGTCGTCCAGAGTGCACCTTCAGCTCTGAGTGTCCTTTAAATCGTGCATGTATAAACAATAAATGCACTGACCCATGTCTTGATATTTGTGGCATCAACGCTCGTTGTAAAGTAATTAATCACAGTCCTATATGTAGCTGCAATATTGGATTAACTGGAGATCCTTTTGTGCGCTGTTTTGGTTTACAACCATCAAGGGATGATAAACCTCCAAAAAATCCCTGCATACCATCACCATGCGGTCCTTTTTCTATATGTAGAAATATTGAAGGTTCTCCTTCATGCGCTTGTGAACACAATTATAGTGGATCTCCTCCTAATTGTCGGCCTGAATGTATCCTCAACTCGGAATGCATCAGCAATCTCGCATGTCTTCGACGCAAATGTATAGATCCTTGCCCAGGATCATGTGGTATAGGAGCCATTTGTAATGTCATAAACCATACTCCTATTTGCAACTGTCCAGAAGGATACACGGGAGACCCTTTCACGAGTTGTTCTCCTCAACGTATGTAACCAAAAATCAAAATTAAATTTTAATTTTTACAATATAAGAATGAATTTTAAAACCGTAAATAATAATATTAACAAAATTTTACAATGAATATTCCAGAGCTGGAACAGCCAAATAACCTATGCAATTCTTTACCTTGTGGAGCAAATGCACACTGTGTAAACAGTATTTGTACCTGTTCACCGGAATACTTTGGTGACCCATACGCTGGCTGCCGTCCTGAATGTATTCAAAATTCAGATTGTTCATTAATACAAGCATGTATAAATAATAAATGCAAAGATCCGTGCTCAAGAATTTGCGGTCAAAATGCTGAATGCAATGTCATCCAACATATTCCCATGTGTAGTTGTCCCCCAGGAACAACTGGGAATGCTTTCGCAAGTTGCGTTCCGACGAAAGGTAACCACAATTTAAAGTCACATATTTAAGAGTGCAAAATTCAAACAAAAATTTGTTTTGATGACATGTTTGATTTTTTGATAGATGAAATTATCATTCGTTGAAGTTAAAATACTTGAATTTTTTTCTTTAGAATTAGATATATCGAACTCATGTAATCCTTCACTTTGCGGACCAAATAGTCGATGTCAAGAATTAAACGGTCAAGCTGTTTGTTCATGCATAATAGGGTTTATTGGCCATCCTCCAGCCTGTCGGCTTGAGTGTGTAACAAATTCAGAGTGTCCATCAAACGAAGCCTGTATTAATCAAAAGTGTCAAAATCCATGTCCGGGATCTTGTGGTATCCAAGCTGAATGCCAAGTCATTAAACACAGCCCTATTTGTAGGTGTCCAGCTATTTTTACAGGTGATCCCTTCACACGATGTGTGCCAATTTCTAAGAAAGAATCTATTGAACCTCTAAATCCTTGTCAACCATCGCCATGTGGATTAAACGCTATATGTGAGATTATTAACAATTATCCATCATGCTCTTGTCTTCCTGAGTTCCTGGGAACACCTCCAGCTTGCCGACCAGAATGTATAAGTAATTCTGAATGTGCAAATCATCTTGCTTGTTCCAATAAAAAGTGTACTGACCCCTGTAAAGGATCTTGTGGTGTAAATGCGGGTTGTTATGTGATCAACCACACACCCATGTGTAATTGTAATAATGGCTATAGTGGGGATCCATTTGTTCAGTGCGATGTAACTCAAGGTAGTATATCGAATATTTTTGAATCGTTTTTTGTTTTATTAGTATATATCAAAACCGAATAAAAGCTTTTCGATTGAGACTGTCAAAAACGTATTTTTAAAAATCCATAAAATTTTTGTTTGTAGCTTCACCTTCAGATATTCTGAAGCCGACGGACAGTCCTTGCATACCCTCGCCTTGTGGTGCAAATGCTCGATGCCATGAGCAGAATGGTATCGGCGCTTGTACTTGTAACAATAACTATGTAGGAAATCCATATGATAGTTGTCGGCCTGAGTGTGTAATAAATTCAGATTGTGCAGCAAATTTGACTTGCATTACATCAAAATGTCAGGATCCATGTCCAGGGCGATGTGGGATAAATACAAATTGTCAAGTTGTCTTTCATTTACCAATGTGTACATGTTCTCCTGGTTTCACCGGAAATCCATTCGAAGATTGTAACATTATTCATTTCGAAAAAGAATCCAATGCCAACGATATATGCCAACCTTCACCATGTGGCCCTAATAGCCGATGTCGTGTCTCAAATTTCCAAGCTGTCTGTACCTGTGACGATCAATTTACTGGTAGCCCACCAAACTGTCGACCTGAGTGTACTGTAAGTTCTGAATGCTTACCCCACTTGGCTTGCATGAATCATAAATGTGATGATCCTTGCTCTGGTCTTTGTGGAAAACGCGCGTTGTGTCGGGTTATTAATCATAGCCCAATTTGTAGCTGTCAACTTGGCTATACCGGAGATCCATTTATTCAATGTTTCGCGATGTTATGTAAGTGTTTAAATCAGTTCATTTTTTATGATTATGATTAATGTAATTTCTTTTTTCTTTTAAATAATTGTGAAACATTGTTGAATGTTTATTTTTATACAGCTGAATCACATGATTCAGACCCATGCAACCCGTCACCATGTGGTCCAAATTCAATCTGTAGAGCTGTAGAAAAAAACCGAAGTTGTGCTTGCATTAATGGATATGTTGGATTACCACCAAACTGCCGACCAGAGTGTTCTATTAATCCGGACTGTCCTAGTAACCTCGCCTGCATACGAGAAAAATGTCGAGATCCTTGTCCAGGCTCTTGTGGTTTGAATGCTATTTGCAATGTCATTAATCACACTCCGGTTTGTACTTGCACACCAAATTTCACTGGAGATCCATTCATTAGATGCAGTTCCAAACAAGATTTCCAACCTTATCTACCTCATGATAAATGTAATCCATCCTCTTGTGGTCCAAATACAAAGTGCAAAAATGGAATTTGCAGTTGCTTAGATAATTACCAAGGTGATCCAAAATCTGGTTGTAGACCGGAGTGTGTTGTTAATGAAGATTGCTTATCGAGAAACGATGCCTGCATAGATAAAAAGTGTCAAAATCCCTGCTCAGGAACATGTGGAGAAGGAGCGATTTGCAACGTTGTAAATCATTTACCCATGTGTAGCTGCCCGGCAGGAACTTCTGGCAATGCTTTTTCTCGCTGTTCGACAATTAGAAAAAGTTCTACAAACCAAGATCCATGTCTCTTTTCACCTTGTGGTCCAAATAGTCACTGCCATGTGAATAATAATCAAGCAGTTTGTTCTTGTATCTCAGGTTTCTTAGGACTTCCACCGTCCTGTCGACCCGAATGTGTTAGAAGTTCTGATTGTCCTCAAAATAGAGCATGTAATAATCAAAAGTGTATCGATCCATGTGCTGGATCATGTGGTGTTTCAGCAATGTGTATTGTTGTTAATCATAGCCCGATTTGTAGTTGTCCACCTCTATTGACTGGAGATCCTTTTATAAGATGTTTTCCAGCTTCTACGGAAAAAGAACTTTCAAAGAACCCTTGCCAGCCTTCTCCATGTGGGCCAAATGCGCAATGTCAACTCAATAATGACTTGGCACTCTGTGTGTGTAAAGACGAATTTATTGGAAGCCCTCCATACTGTCGACCTGAATGTATCAGTAATGATGACTGTCACAGTAAATTGGCTTGTATCAATAAAAAATGCAAAGATCCATGTCCTGGTTCTTGTGGGGTGAACACTAATTGTGTAGTAATATCACACACTGCAATGTGTTCATGTTTTTCTGGGTTTACTGGGGACCCTTTCACTAAATGCAGTCTCATACCAAGTAAGTTCTAAATCTCCATAATTTCAGTAACAGTATTTAAAATTCACTAGTTAATTCAACTAATTAAGTTAATTTCTATTAATATTTTTCCTGTGTTAAAGTAGCGATATCTACTTCGGAACCAAGTCAGAGACCATGTATACCATCGCCTTGTGGAGCTAATACAATCTGCAAAGAATCTTACGGAAAAGCTATGTGCTCGTGCAGCTCTGAATTTTACGGAAACCCTTACGAAGGGTGTAGACCTGAATGCGTCATCAACAGTGATTGTACAGCCGATCGTGCATGTATTAGCTACAAGTGTATTAATCCTTGTATCGGTGCTTGTGGCCAAAATGCAATTTGTCAAGTTGTTGATCACGTGCCATCATGCTCTTGCATGGATGGTTTTAACGGTGATGCTTTCACTTTCTGCCGACTTGTCGAAAAATCTCGTAAGAACATTTAGTTAATACATACATATTTATATTATATTGATATATTTCTTTTCTAAATTTTTCACTAAGTTCTTTAACTGCAACCTAACAATATTAATTTTTTGTGTAGCAAACGTAGTGGACCTATGTAACCCATCACCTTGTGGCCCTTATAGCCGATGCCAAGTGCTAAATGAACAAGCAATTTGTTCTTGTGATTCTCAGTACCTCGGCTCTCCACCAAACTGTCATCCCGAATGTTTTTCAAGCACAGAATGTGCTGCAGACGAAGTATGTCTAAAACAGAAATGTGTTGATCCATGCCGTAATGTGTGTGGAATATCAGCAAGATGTATAACAAAGAATCGTAGTCCTATTTGTAGTTGCAATCCCGGTCAGACAGGGGACCCATTTGTAAAATGTTTCGACATGTTCGAAGAACCAAAACAATCAGCTAATCCTTGTGTTCCCTCACCCTGTGGTCCATTTTCAATCTGTCAAAATAATTCAGGCTATCCAGTGTGCTCTTGCTCCGAAAATTATATCGGAATCCCACCCATGTGTCGCCCAGAATGTTTAATTGATTCTGAATGCAGACGTGATCAAGCATGCATCCGAGAAAAATGCAGAGATCCTTGCCCTGGTTCTTGTGGAGCTCAAGCTCAGTGCGTTGTAATGAACCACATTCCTATGTGCAGCTGTCCTGCAGGATACACTGGTGATTCGTTCAATGTCTGTACTCCAGAACAACCGAAATGTAAATATTTTAGAACTTTTATTGCATGGAATTCGGTTTAATTTTACCACGTATTTTTTTAAAACTATAAATGTACAGTAGATACATTATGTAAGTAAAAATTATTTTAATCAACCATTGACTGTCAAAAATATTTTAGCTGATTTCATGGTGCAAACAAATCTGTGCAATCAATATTCTTGTGGTCCGAACGCACGATGCCACGAAGGCATTTGCACTTGTTTTCCCGAATATCAAGGAGATCCTTATTTCTCAGGATGCCGACCAGAATGCGTTCAAAATTCAGATTGTCCTTATAATAAAGCTTGCTCAAATAATAAATGTATTGAGCCTTGTCTTGGAGTTTGTGGTCGTAACGCAGAATGTCATGTCGTAAATCACGTACCAATGTGTAATTGCATTCCAAGATATGAAGGTGATCCTTTTACCACCTGTCAACTAATTCAACGTAAGACTTACTCTATATTTTAGATTTATCCATGACGCTTATAATTGTTCAATTTAAAACATGTCATTGTTTAATCAGGACCAACTAAAAATCCATGCGAGCCTTCGCCTTGTGGTCCTAATAGTATTTGTCATCAGTCTCGTAACGAAGCTTCATGCTCTTGTAATCGTGGGTTTTATGGAAATCCACCAAATTGCAGACCTGAATGTGCAGTTAGTTCTGAATGCGAACAAAATTTAGCTTGCATTAATCAACGTTGCCAGGATCCATGTATTGGTTCTTGCGGTACTAATTCTTTATGCAACGTGAGAAATCACAATCCTGTTTGTAGCTGTCCTCAAAAATATGATGGTGATCCATATGTTAAGTGTTCTTTAATAAGTGAGTTTTGTATTTATTTTAATATTTAAGTGAATGAAGAACTTCTTTTTTATCAAAAACCGAAAAAAATATTTATTTCCAACATCGAATTTTTTTTTAAATTAATAGGAGTAACAGATGAACAACAACAGAAAAGCCAGTGCAATCCGTCGCCTTGTGGGCCGCATTCTGCATGTGTAGTGCTCAATGAATTACCCTCCTGTTCATGTTTGCCAGACTATCATGGTTTACCACCTAACTGCCAACCAGAATGTAGGATGAATTCTGATTGTCCAAATAACTTAGCTTGTATAAACCAAGAGTGTCAAAATCCTTGTCAAGGCTCATGTGGTGTTAACGCTTCTTGTCAGGTTTCCATCCATCGACCCAACTGTTATTGCGAACAAGGATACACTGGTGATCCGTTCACTTTTTGTTCGATATTCCCGAGTAAGACTAATTTTGGTATACAAAATATTCATTCTAATATAGCTCTTAATTTTGAAATAGTTAAATGAAAATTGTATGATAAATATATTTGTATAATACTTATGATACTAATTATTCGTATTGTTTTGATTTTTTTATAAATTTGTAATATCTTGTAAAACAGCGAAAATAACGTCTATAATTACGCATTCTCATAAACTTATTTTGAATCTAGATAGCAATGCATTAGCACTTCACTGGCTACTTCATATGACTGCTTTGAATGTTTCACGCACTCTCTATTATTCTCTATTATATTCTACATCACTAATTAAATTTTTTCAAGTTTTCATTAGCTAACACAATTTGATGAAATTAGTTATATTTTGATTCTAATTAATCTTTTTTTCCGCAGAACAACAAATACCACAAATTGCAAAACAACCTTGTCAACCGTCACCTTGTGGAAGCAATGCTTACTGCCGAGAGTCTTATGGAGCTGCTGTATGTGAATGCTGGCCAGATTATCGTGGAAATGCATATGAAGCTTGTCATCCAGAATGTCTAATCAACACCGATTGTCCAAATTCACTCGCCTGTATCAAAACAAAATGCAAAGACCCATGTTCATCAACTTGCGGAGTCAATGCAATTTGTAGTGTAACGAATCACGTTGCTATTTGTTCATGTCCGTACCCATTAATAGGAGATGCTTTTACTCTTTGTGAACTTCCGAATGAAAAGCCACTGAATCCTTGCAATCCGTCTCCTTGTGGGCCGAATACAGTTTGTGAAATCCTAGGTACAAAAGTTATCTGTTCCTGCCTTCCTGGTTTTCAAGGAGAGCCTACAAGTTTAATAGGCTGTTATCCAGAGTGTGTACTATCATCAGATTGTCCAGGTGACAAAGCTTGTGAAAATGCAAAATGCGTCAACCCATGCATGATAGGAGTTTGTGGAAATGGTGCTGAATGTCGAGCAATTAATCACCGCCCAATCTGTAGTTGTCCAGTAAAATTTACAGGAAATCCTTTCATACAGTGCTTTTTAAAACAAGAAATTTCTATAGATCCTTGTTCTTCATTACCTTGCAATCCTAATGGAGAATGCAAAGTAAGAAACAATGCTGCTATATGTATTTATCCAGAATGTCTTATCAATTCAGATTGTACGAGAGATCGTGCATGTTATTCACAAAGATGTAGAGATCCATGTATTGGCGCTTGTGGAGTAAATTCAATCTGTCAAACTGTTAATCATCGGCCGATCTGTTTGTGTCCTTCTGGGTACTATGGAGATCCTCAAATTCAATGTCGTATTTCAAGTAACAGGCCTACACCAGAATGTGATAGAAATTCTGACTGTCCTAATAATGCAACATGTTTTGAAGGAAATTGTGTAGACCCATGTGATTTAGGATCTTGTGGTATTAACTCAAGATGTCAAGTACTTATCCATCGAGCTGTTTGTGTTTGTAATGAAGGCTTTACTGGCAATCCACAGAAATTTTGTCGAGAAATTAGATGCAGAAGTGATGAAGAATGCCCTTTGAGTCAATCTTGCGTTAATGAAAATTGTATTGATGTATGCGAGTTAACCCAGTGTGGTTTGAATGCAGTTTGCCGACCTGATGGATTTCATAAGTCGAGATGTGTCTGTTTGGATGGATTCCTTGGTTCACCAAACGATCAATGCTTCCGTCCTGAATGTACGACAGACTTAGAATGTCCAGCCACACTTTTCTGTCGCAACAATAGATGTGAAGATCCGTGTCATTGTGCTGCATCTGCTCAATGCATTGTTATGAATCACCAAGCAGGATGTAAATGTCCCCCAGCTTATATTGGTGATCCATACTCTTCATGCATAAAAGAACCTGAACAATTATTTGAATGTTCCATTGATGCAGATTGCCCTAGTCAGCTTGCTTGCTTTAGTAAAAATTGCAAAAATCCATGCACTGAGTCAACACCTTGTGCTACAAATGCAAAATGTACTGTGATCGACACTTTACCAATGCGAACAATGACCTGTGAATGCTTACCTACCTTTGTAGGTGACGCAACTATTGCTTGTGTTTCTGTTGACCAACAACTTTTAGCAATGTGCCATTCTGATCAAGAATGTAAATCAAACATGGCTTGCATTAACTCTAGATGTGTCAATCCTTGTCAAGTTAATCCATGTGCAAGTTACGCCGAATGCCGAGTTGAAAACCATAAACATCGTTGTAATTGTTTTGAAGGATTTGTAGGAGATGGTGTTTTTAGCTGTCAAAAGAATAATTTTCCAATGTTAGAATGTAGTAACAATGATGACTGTGCAATGAATTTGGCTTGTATCAACCAAAGATGCCAAAATCCTTGTTCTAATGACAGATGTGGTTTGAAAGCTGAATGCATTACAGTAAAACATTATCCAACTTGTCACTGTAGAGTAGGCATGGCAGGAGATCCAGAGGTTCAATGTTTTGAACGTAAGTTTTTTGATAGTTGGTTTTATATCAATTTTTAAATGATTCTATGCAGTTATATATATAATTATATACTAAAATATATAAGAAAAACTTTCTGTCTACAACTTAATATGATTAAATTAATAATTTAAGACGTTCGCGCGAGTTACCAGAGCTAAGGAAAACATTTTTAAAAATAGTCATAAATTAGACCGCTTATGTTTCATCGTTTATGGAGTTATCATGAATAATCTTTGAATAAATTTAATAATACTTTTCAATATGCTCACGATGGTAGAAAATGGCGTTATTATTCTCATTAAAATAATTTTGTTTATATTATTTTGTAAATTCTTTAAATATTTCGAAAAATAAGTTCTTCAAAAATTTCTAAAGTAAATTCTTTGAAAATAATAATTTTGAAATTTTTTTATTTTATTCTATTACTTAAAAACATATATACTAATGATTAATTTAACATAGTAATAGAATATTAGAAAACGATTGTTTCGTCACTATAATAGAGTACTGGTAATAATTCGTGAATTTGTGAACAGGAGGATTAGTGCGTTTGTGAAAATTCACACATTATTACTACTAGTCCGTAGTAACAAAAAAAAGTGTTCGATACATGTGACCAATTAGTGAGTCCGCTCACAATTAGGCCCTTGTATCGAAAAATACTATTTAGAGCCTAATATTGATACGCCAATTCGGCATAAGCCACTTTTATTTTTTAGGCAAGCTAAAAACTCATGATAAAATTGTAATAGAGACTCGGTATTATGCTTGAAATGAAATTCGAAATTTCAGCCAGATGTCCTGGTGCTTCAAAAAATGTTTTCTAATGTTTTTACAAAAAAAATATTTATTGATTCACCTAAATAATAAGTAGTTTAGATTGTTTGTGAAGAAAAAAAATAATTAATCACGTCTCTAGCCGGAGAATCAAGAACTTTGGATTTTCAAAGAGTAACGCGGGATACAGGTCCCAGCAAACGTTACAGGTTCCCTTCATAATTCGAAAAAATGATAGTAACAGTAAATTAGCAAACAGTTGTTTGTACTTTTCTTTTCACAAATAAATTTTTGTTGTATTAACAAACTGTTGTCGGTGAAGTGCTTTCAAAAACGTGTTTCTTAACTTCACGAACTATGTTTAGGTTTTCTTGTGAACAATTAAAATTACTCTGTTTTCTTTAAGATTCCTCCGTATTAATTCGTAATTGGCTCTCTTCGGAAAAAATTCCATCATTTTTAGGAGAATTTGTGTAGGCTAATTATCAGCAATCATTTTATAAAAATAATATTTCTATTTTTTCAGCTGAATGTACTGAAGACCATGACTGCCCGTATGAAAAATCATGTATCAACAACTTCTGTAGCGATCCTTGCATTTTTAACCGGCTACAGTGTGGTAGGAATGGACAATGTTCAGTTGTTGATCATGTAGCTCGTTGTTCTTGTCCTCAGGGGACCCAAGGTGATGCGAAGATAGCTTGTATCACTGCTGTTTGCCATTATAATGAAGATTGCCCAGATGATCAAGCTTGTGATCGTCTTAATCGAGTATGTCGTCCTGTTTGTGATTCGGACACATGCGTAGAAACTGCATTTTGTCGTGCAATCAACCATCAACCAAATTGTTACTGTGAACCAGGAACCACAGGTAGTCCAGATATTGATTGCTCTCCAATATCAACTCCAATAGAGTGTAGATCTGATGATGATTGCCCTCGGCAACTTGGATGTATGAATCACATCTGTGAAAACCCTTGTTCATTGCCAGGCATGTGTGCACCAGATCAAAAATGTAGAGTTCTTGATACTCATCCTTTGAGAACAATGGTTTGTGAATGTCCACCAGATAATTACATGGACATAAACAAAAAATGTCAAAAAATCGCATTCAACGTTAATTGTCATTCAGATGAAGAATGTAATGATCAATCTATGTGTTTAAATGGAATTTGTATTGAAGCTTGCCAGACATCCCAATGTGGAATTAATGCACAATGCAAATCTTCTTCACACACTGGGCTTTGCTTCTGTGTACCTGGATATATAGGAAATCCATATGTCGAGTGCTCATCAGAACCAAGACCTCCAATACTTCCAATTCAGCCAGAGTGTTATGCAGATGATAAATGTCCAAAAGATCAGCAGTGCATTAATTCAAAGTGCATTAACCCCTGTATTTTAAACAATATCTGTGGTATCAACTCTCTCTGTCATGTTAATAATCATAATCCAGTTTGTACGTGTCCTATTGGTTACTTCGGAGATCCTATATCAAAATGTATACCTCATTCAACTGTTGTAGGTTGCATTTCTAATTCAGAATGTTCTGAAACAGAGGCTTGCATAAACAGTAAATGCATTAATCCTTGTAACTGTGGACAAAATGCTGAGTGCTTTACATTAAATCATTACCCATCATGTGTTTGTCAACCTGGTTATTCTGGAAATCCACAACTAGGATGCACAAAACTAGAATGTGAAACAGATAACCAGTGTCCTTATGACCAAACATGCTATCAAAATTCTTGTACAAATCCTTGTCTCTTAAACAATCCTTGTGCAGTTAATGCAGAGTGTTTTGGAAAAAATCATCGATCAGCTTGCAAATGTGATGTTGGATTTCATGGCAATGCAGAAGTTCAATGCCAAAGAGCAGAATGTTTGTTCAACTCTGACTGTACTCAAAATTTAGCATGTGAAAATAATCAATGCATTGATCCTTGCCTGGTAAATTCACCTTGTGCCGCGAATGCCTTTTGCTTAGTAAGATTACATCAACCAACGTGTGCTTGTCCTGAAGATCTTCCTGTTGGAAATCCATTTTCTTATTGTCAGAAAAGACCAATCGTTAAAGAAGATTCTGAATGCAAAAAAGATATTCAGTGCCCAAGCAAACTAGCTTGCATCAACGAAATTTGTGTCAATCCATGTAGTCAAATAAAACCCTGTTCAGAAAATGCAGAATGTAAAGTTTTAGATACAGTTCCTGTAAAAACTATGGTATGCACTTGTTTACAAGGATGGAGAATAGGATCCGATAATATATGTCGATTAATTGAAGTCCCCGGAGCTTGTTCTGATGATTCAGAATGTTCTGAAAGTGAAGCATGTGTTAATCGACGCTGCAGAAATCCATGTAATTGTGGAAAAAATGCCGACTGTTTTGTCAAAAATCATAAACCGATTTGTTCTTGTTTAAAAGGCTATCAAGGAAATCCAGAACTCACTTGCTACTCAGTTGAATGTCGAAATGATTCAGAATGTATGCCAGATAAATCTTGTATTAATAGCAGCTGTGTGAATCCTTGTTTGATAGAGAATTCATGTGGAACAAATGCAGAATGCTTTGTTAAGAACCATCAACCAAACTGTCGCTGTAAAAACGGGTTTATGGATAATGCTAATGATAAATGTCTTGTAATTGGCTGTTATAGCAATGGAGATTGTCCTGCAGATCGTTCTTGCATTAATAGACAATGTATCGACCCTTGTATCCATAATAATAGGTGTTCAAAAACAGCTGAATGTCGAGTTCAGTCTCACATCCCAATCTGTCGATGCCCGGCTGGATTTATTGGGAATCCAGATGTTGATTGTCACATTAAAAATGAGCCTGAGTGTCGAACTGACTCAGATTGTCCTAGTGTGTTAGCATGTTTCAATCAAAAATGTCAAAACCCGTGTTCTATTATCGAACCGTGCACTTCACCATCTGAATGCAGAGTTCTGCCAACTAGTCCTATTAAAACAATGTCATGCGTTTGTCCTAGCGGATATATATCTTCAGGTCCAGGTGTTTGTAAGGCTGTTGCATCAATTGTCACACTTGGATGCCGTAATAATGAAGATTGTGAAGACAACAAATCTTGTATTAATGGAATCTGTAAAAATTCATGTTCCTGTGGCGAAAAAGCAAATTGTGATATTATCAATCATAAACCGGTTTGTTCATGTCCCGTAGGATTTGATGGAAATCCTGAGATTGAATGTTTTACTATTAAGCAATGTACATCTGATACCCAGTGTCTCAATACTCATGTTTGCGTTCAAAATACTTGTATTTCAGTGTGTTCACCATTATTAACACAATGTGCACCTGAAGCAATTTGTTATGAAATTAATCATAGAGCTATCTGTGAATGCCCATCAGGATTTACTGGTAATCCTAGAAACTCATGTAAGCTCTTGGGATGCCGTTCAAACTCAGAATGTCCAACTAATCGTGCTTGTATCAATAATATATGCGAAAATCCTTGCAATAAAAACCTATGTGGGGATGAGACTGAATGTTCTGTTAATAACCATGTTGCTGAATGTAGCTGTCCACCTGGTTTCATGGGAAATTCTGAAACTGGTTGTTCAAAAATTCATGAAAACTGCAAACATGACTATGAATGTCAATCTCAAACAGCTTGCTTTGATGGTGAATGTATTAATCCTTGTACTAAAATTGAACCTTGTGGAATCAATGCAGAATGTACTGTTTTGGATACAAAGCCAGTCCGAACAATGGTTTGTGAATGTCAGCTTGGTTATCGTGGAAATGCTGTCGTCAAGTGCGAAAAAGAAAACATTTGCAAGACTGAAAAAGGACAGATCAAAGACCAATTTGGACATTGTATTTGTCCACCAGGATTTGGGAAGAACGAACAAGATGTATGTATACCTTGTTTACCGGAAAGAGGAATGATAATTACACAAGATGGATTATGCATTTGTGACCTTGAGAAAAACTTTTTCATAAACGAATACGGTCAATGTGTTTGCCCGAGTGAACATGGTTATGAGATCGATCGAAATAATTATTGTAAACCGAATATTGTTATTGAGTGTGTTCAAAATGACGAGTGTCCAGATGATAAATATTGTGAGCGAACTTCTGCAAGATGCAAAGATCCTTGCTTGACAAAACAGTGTGCAGCGAATGCAATTTGCAATGTAACAGGCCATGTTGCAGTGTGTAACTTTAAACCTCCCGAGGCAAGAACAGATTTCCCTAAACCCGAGATGGAAGCAAGCTGCTTATCAGATGGAGTTCAAGTAATGATTCATGTTCAAAATCAAGGCTTTGATGGTGTTTTATATGTTAGAGGTAGAAGCAAAGAAGAACAATGCCGAAGACTTTTATCTATCCCAGCTGACAATACTGGTCGAACAGAGACTTTTAAAGTCAACTTTGGATCATGTGGACTAATTCATGTAAATGGTGAAGCTTCATTTGTTCTTGTCATTCAAAAGCATCCAAAACTAGTAACATATAAAGCCCAAGCGTATCATGTGAAATGTTTATATCAAACCGGTGAACAAAATGTAACCTTAGGCTTCAATGTCTCGATGCTTACTACAGCAGGCACAATCGCAAATACTGGACCACCTCCAACGTGTCTTATGAGAATTGTTACTCAGACTGGTAACGAAATTCAATCAGCTGAAATCGGAGAAAATTTAATGCTACAAGTAGAAGTTCAACCTAACTCAATTTATGGAGGATTTGCTAGAAATTGTGTTGCCAAAACTATGGAAGATAAGCAAGAGAATGAATATATTGTTACTGACGAAAACGGATGTGCAACAGATCCAACAATTTTTGGAGAATGGGAGCATGAACAAGATTCTCAATCTCTAATGGCTAGCTTCAATGCATTCAAATTTCCGAGCAGTGACAATATAAGATTTCAGTGCAACATTCGAGTCTGTTTTGGAAAATGTCAACCTGTAAGTATCTTGTATATTCAATTTGTATTTCTAACAGACGCCTATAATTCAATATCCATTATAGTGTTTTAATTGATAAATAGAATTTTTTTATCACAATAATTAATTCATTGTCAAAATTAGTATTTTAACAATTGTTTGTCTATTTTGAATTTCACACATACTGAAACATTTAATTACGTATATTTAATTTTTATGTGAAAATTATTTTTCGTTTCTAGAAATCTTAAAACTAAACGATCTATTTTCTGTATTTTTAAAAGGTAAACTGCAGAGGGTACAATGCTTATGGTAGGAAAAAACGTGAAATCAATGCTGAAATAAATGATACACGACTCAATTTGACTGATAAATTTGACGGTCAGCTCAGAGAAGAAATTACTATTCAATCAAATCTTATTCGAACATTGGAACGACGAGAAGAAAGATATACGGGTGACCCCACTGAGTGTATGTATATCAAAAAAATCGAATAGAAGTACGAAAAATATATTGTGAAAATTAATTTTTTTGTCTTCTGTTTTTCTAGTCGCAGCTGCTCAACGAGTTGAAGACATCTGTGTATCTACAATAGGGTTTATCATTTCTTTGGTTATAACAGCTCTTCTAGCTCTAGTAGCCGTTGCTATTGCAGTATCGTGCTGGTTGATGGCTTACAGACGTCAACCAAAAACTACCGGACCACTACCACATCCACCAGAATTTCCAAACCCTCTTTTTACGACTGAATCAGTCGCTGAACCATCTCCTGACTATCATTTATCGTAAAAAAACCGAAAATATAGAATAATAATGTCAAGCAAAAAAAAAATTGAATAAAAACACTAGTTTTTATCGACGAAAATCATATGCACGCTTCAATAAAAAATGAAAAAAAGAACATAAAAAACATCTAAAAATTAGAACAGATAATTGGTTGTCGAGAGAAAAAGTGTGTTATATTAATTAATATTAGGGTATTATTGTATTCCAGGAATGCATTTCCGACCACCACGTCACTGGTCGGCTGTGTATTTCAGAAGGCATTTCCTCCAGTGACTAATGTTTTCTTTTTCATCATTTTTCATATAATTACTGTGGGTTAATGAAATAAAAATAATTTATATCTTGCCTCTCTCAGAACTTTCTTTTTTTTATAAAGAAAAAAAGAAAGTAATGAGAGATTATGCTAAAATTCTACGATGAAAAAAAAAATCATTTCATTTTCATGGTAAGGGTCTTCTTCCACTATTCAGCTATGAAGGAAAAGTCTTGAATCTTTCTTTCTAGCGTATTTCTACTAGTCAGTGGAGGACTTGTTTAATATATTGAATAAATAAAATCTAAAAAAATTATATATAATTAGTAATAAGATGTAAACTGAGAAAAAATTATGTAATAAGGGATTTGATTCCTGTATAAAGTCAAAACTAAGTTAGTCTAATATCGCTTTTTTAATAAAGACCGACAATTGTACATTTTATCTAATAAAAAAAAAATAATAATAATAATAATAATAATACTTGTTTCAATAAATTCTTATAATGAACTGATGATTGATTTTTCAACGGTAAGCTTCTCTGGAAAACATTCTCAAATTTATTTTTTTACTTTATTCAATTGAAATTGTATAATTTATAAACTTTTAATTTTTATCATTTGTAAATAAATTTAATTACTATTCATAACTTCTTTACAACTAAGGAGTATGGGCAGAGTAGCGACAACAGGATACCCTACTTTTTATGGATCCATCATAAGGGATATTCTTTCACAGCGGATTTTCTGCCGGATTTCCACCTCTACAATTTTTTTACCCTCTCTTTACTATGTAAACTGCTCAATGCTTCAATTTTAGTTTATGCGCTAAAAAATAAGAAGGGGCAAATTGTAGAGGTGGAAAGCCGCCAGAAAATCCGCCGTGAAAGCATGTCCCTATAACCTCTCTTTGGATAGGGCGGGGGAGCTTGAAAAATTAAAAAAGTGCCAATCTGTACGCACGCCTCGCATGGGCAGATTAAGGGATGTCCTCGGCAATTCGCCCTCAATAAGAAAGCTTCAAAATTTTTACAGTAGATTTTTGAAATACTGATCAAGAAGACTAGAAACCTAGGTCTCTAATAAAATATACCGGGAGTCCCATTTTAATCAACTGATGGATTTTTTTTTTTTAAATAGTTCGAGTCCGTGACTGACATGAAAAATACGGTTCCAAAAAAAAAATTTAGAGCCTTTCTAGCTACGAAATATCATGAAAATAGAAAAAAAGACAATTAACTATACAATCATTCTTTAAAAATTTATTTAAAAAAATCAAATGCATCTGTTTTTCTAGCTGTTTGTTCTTGTTAAATGCATTCAAAATTACCTAAAGTCATTAATTCAATAAACAAATCCTCGAAAAAAAATTATTTATGCAATTATATCTATCTTTCTAGCTAATTATTATTTAAAAATAAATTTCCAATAAATAATCAATAATTCTTAAATAGACGATTGGCTATGGAAGAATATGTAATTTTAAAAATAGACTATTATTCATGCAATTACTCTTTAATAAATTATTCATTCAATCGAATTGTTCATTTTAGCTATTTTTACCTAATAAATTTATCTAAAATTGGATGAATGATTTTTTTTAATAAACAAATAGTTCCGGAAGAAATTATATAACTAGAAAAAAGACAATCAGTTGTTTAGTTACTGTTTAAAAACTTATTTATTTAATTAAAACTGTCTCTCTAGCCGGTGGACTTTAAATATTATGAACTTTGAATAAATAATTATTAATTTTTGAGTGAACAAATGACTGAGGGAGAAGATGGAATAGAAATTACTCTGGGTTTTCATTTACTACATCATTTACTTATGATAGCACTCTGTTCCATATACTCTGTTCCTTCATTGCAATCAAAAATATTTAAATAATATAAATGTTCGTTGAGTTTCCACGCACTTTATCTATATAGCTTCAAAAAAAAAAATTTTTTTTGGAAACGACATTTTAAAAAAAAGCAGTTTGGAAAATTTGAGAAAGTTGGAATAAGTTTACGGATTAATCAACCGTAGCGGCATACCATGGTGGCATTTTACAAAAAAAAAAAAGAAAATAGAAAAAATTGAAATTTTGTAAATTCTGGACTCAAGGTCTTAATCATTATAAAAATTTCATTGAGTCCAAATATTTTTGAAACTTAAATTTTTTTTATTTTCTATTTTTTTTAAAAAAAGCCACCTCATACAAATCGAGATATCTTACATTTTCAAAACTATTTTTGCGCTAAAGATGTTCACACATAATTAACCCGCCTAAAATCCTAAATTCCTAAAATCAACAAATGACTTTAAGAAAACAAATGCAATTGATCGAATAATTTTTTAAACAGTAGTTGTAAAAATAATTGTCCATTCTTTATTGCATTTGGCATCTTCTTCTTTAGCCATTTGTTTATTTAAAAAATGATTCGATGTAATTTTCAATGAATTTTTAATAAATAAATGATTATAAGAAGATAAATTCAGTTGTTTAAATAATTTTTTTAAAATTAATTCTATGGTTAGATGTCTTTTTTTTATTTTCGACCTTTTTCCCTCACTAAGTGTTTATTTAAATAATCAACTTAGATAATTTATTTGTTTATTTATCATAAACAAATGGCCAAAGATACAAGTGATAAAATAATTTTTTAAATAACATTTCTACAAGCGTACTTTTCTTCTTTTGCAATGACATAATTTCTATTAGTCATTTGTTCTTCAAAAAATTAATTTATGTAAACTGAAATGTTATTTTAAATAAATTAATTAGGTTAAGGAATTATACGGCCTATCTCTTATACATTGGCCCAACAGCCATTACCAACTACTAAAAAACGAAAAATCTCTCTTTTTTTTTCAAAAAAACATCTATTTTATCTGTTTGTTATCGTATAATGAAATTGAATTAATAATTATTGATACATTTACTAGTAAGATGACGGAATATCTCATGTTGCCAAGTGTATACGACGTTTCAGCATAAGTCATTAAAGATAGTAAAATAAATGAATTTTTTCATACTTCAATTAATAATTATAAAAAAACTAAGCTCCAAACCTCTTTAATTTTTTTTTCATATGCTTTGTTTTGTCTTCTTTTATAACCCAAAAGGTTTTTTGTCGCGAAGTCATATTGTCGATCAGAAATGTTGTATTTCTATGGACTTTTTTTTTTGACAAAAAATCGTATTCTCCATAAAAGCCCATGTTAAAATTTGTCAACTTTAAAAATTAATAAAAAAATAACAAGCTTCCAAATAATTACCAAAAAATTACAGAAAATGTATTAGCTTTTCAAGAATGTACTGTATGAATTTCATCTCATTCTCATATTCGGGAAAAAATCGTCCAAATCCCTTAAAAAAGGTAGGAAAAAAAAACAAATGAATAAATGAGTTACTAAAATGCTATTATCTATTTTTGCCTCCATCCCCGTATAACTATTTGTTTTTTATTTTTTAAATAAATAAATGGCTGCAAATTATTTTCAAATAAACAAACAGCTACGGAATTCTTTAAAAACCGAAAAATAAATTGTCTTCATCTAAGTCCATCTTTCCCTTTAGCTATTTGTTTGTGAAAAAATTAATTTACAGGCTTTTATTCATTTAAGAAATAAAAAAGTAAATTGTTTTTTCCTTAGCAACATATTTTTTATTAGCCATTTGTTTATTGAAAAAATAATTTATTCATTAAAAAAGTATAGATGTATTCTGCAGCTATTTATTCATTGAAAAATAATTTGAAGGCGTTTATTTATTTATTGAAAAATAAAGAATAAAGTGTAATTGTGTACGTGATCTTCCGAATCACTCCGAATGCCCCACTATCTGAGTTGCGCGCGTTGTTTTTTGGCCAAGAGAGAGAATAGAATATCAGACGCACTCTTGCCTTGCCGAGAAATATAATTCTTGTTAGCAATATAAGCATGGAGGTCTACAAGGAGGGTAAGCTCCTATGTTAGAGTATAGGCTGTTGGTGAGACTCACGGAATGGAGCAAGTATAGTATATAAAGTTGCCGAGGATAGCGCTTGCATCTGGACGGTTCCACGGTCACGTGTGTTGTTTTTGTGTTTACATTTTGACATGGATTTGTTGCAATTGTTAAAGTACATTGACAAGTGAAAAAATAATTATTTTATAGTTAATGCAACAATTTGAAGTATAATCAACAAAAAATTAATTAATTTTATATCAATAAGTCGATAAATAAATTTAGAGGTAAGTTTTTGATTTTTTTATAATACAAAATAAAAATATACAAATATAAACAAATAGGTATCACAATCACTATTTGTTTATATGTAGCTGTAATATTGAAAACATAATTCATTAAAATTACATTTACTACTATTTTATTATTACTAATTTTTTTTTTTTCAGTAGGAGACATAATGCAAAAATATATTGTTATTAACTGTCAAACATCAAAAGGAAACAAAAATAATAAGAAAACAAAAAGTTAACAAAATAGATGCAGCCAAAAAAATATATATGCTAGCAATAATTATTCAATATAAAGTGCCTTTTTTCAAGTTCATCTCTTTCTTTAGCTATCTTATTTTCAGGAACTCATTTATTGAAAAAGTTAAAAGAACAAGCAGCTAAAAAAATGGACTCAAGGAACAGACAATTTATTTATTTATTTTTTTTTAATGAATGCCTTCATATTATTTTTAAGTTAACAAATTGCTACAGAAAAAATGGACCTAAGAGAAAAAGACAATTTATCTATTTTTTTTAAATAAATAAATTATTTTTTTAGAAACAAACAGTGGAAGAAAAAGTTGAACTCAAGAAAAAGACAATTTATTCTTTATTTTTTACATATATAAATTCCTTTAAATTATTTATTAATAAACAAATAGCTAAAGAAAGAGATGCACTCAAAAAAAGAATTTAATTCATTTATTCAAAAAATAAAAAATAAATTGTCTTTTCTTGAGTGCATTTCATTTCGTAGGTATTTGTTCTTTTAATTGAAGGCATTCACTTATTTAAAATAACAAGAAGCAAATGGTCTTTTTTGGAGTCCATTTTTTTCTGTAGCTATTTTTTTATGAAATAATAATTTATTTATTTAAAAAATAAAGAATTGTCTTTCTTTGGGTAAAATAATCTACATGCTTTTATTTATTTGGAAAAAAACAAATAGCTGAGAAAATGGATGTACCTGAAAAATATATATATATCTCAATAATTATTTAATAAATAATGCCTGAAAATAATTGTTAAATAAACATCATGGAGTATATCCATGTTCTCAGCTATTTGTTCTTTATTTTTTTAATAAATCAAAGCATGTAAATATTATTTTTAAATAAACAATTATTAGTGTTATTATAAATAGTCTTTTTTTGAGTGCATCTCTTTCTTTAGCTATTTGTTTATTAAAAAATAATTTAAAGGAATTTATATATGTAAAAAATAAAAAATAAATTGTCTTTTTCTTGAGTCCAACTTTTTCTTCCACTGTTTGTTTATAAAAAAATAATTTATTTATTTAAAAAAAATAGATAAATTGTCTTTTTCTGTTAGGTCCATTATTTCTGTAGCAATTTGTTAACTTAAAAATAATATGAAGGCATTCATTAAAAGAAAATAAATAAATAAATTATCTGTTCCTTGAGTCCATATTTTTAGCTGCTTGTTCTTTTTACTTTTTCAATAAATGAGTTCCTGAAAATAAGATAGCTAAAGAAAGAGATGAACTTGAAAAACGGCACTTTATATTGAATAATTATTGCTAGCATATATATTTTTTTGGCTGCATCTATTTTGTTAACTTTTTGTTTTCTTATTATTTTTGTTTCCTTTTGATGTTTGACAGTTAATAACAATATATTTTCGCATTATGTCTCCTACTGAAAAAAAAAAAATTAGTAATAATAAAATAGTAGTAAATGTAATTTTAATGAATTATGTTTTCAATATTACAGCTACATATAAACAAATAGTGATTGTGATATCTATTTGTTTATATTTGTATATTTTTATCTCATATTATAAAAAAATCAAAAACTTACCTCTAAATTTATTTATCGACTTATTGATATAAAATTAATTAATTTTTTGTTGATTATACTTCAAATTGTTGCATTAACTATAAAATAATTATTTTTTCACTTGTCAATGTACTTTAACAATTGCAACAAATCCATGTCAAAATGTAAACACAAAAACAACACACGTGACCGTGGAACCGTCCAGATGCGAGCGCTATCCTCGGCAACTTTATATACTATACTTGCTCCATTCTGTCGGCGACAGTAAAATCAGCTAGTTTACGCTCCTTGTAGACCTCCATGAAGAAGGTATATGAGTTTAGCTATCCATGGATAGCTAACGTAACTAGCTGTAGTTAGTTAGCCCTGTATAGTTGTTGTAGCTGTCTATCTTGTCGCAGCAGCTAGAAATTTTTTACAGTGTAATGAAGAAATAATAAATTTAAAAGAGAATATAGTCGATGAATATGATGATATTAATAAATGTTATGTAATTATTGATTAAAATTAAGAATATAAATCACGAGACGTAAAAAATAAAGACAGATAAAAATGATTAATAATATTTAAGTATACATACATCGTTTCCCGTATATATGACTTGCTGATCATCAGCCAAGTGGCAGTTTGTTTTTAGATGATTTGAAATATTTATAAATACCCTGAAATTCCGTTCCGGGAAGAACTTCAACATATAGAATAGCCTCTCGAGTATTTAAGCAGTTTCTTTCTTTAGGCACTTTTTTTATTTTTTTTTTCGCAAATTTTTTTAGCTCATCAGTTTGATGTTTTATTTGATATTTTCCAACGGAGATTGTTGTTATCTATATATGCGTCGTAGTATCAATAAAGTCAAATAAAGAGCTTCATAGAATTATTGTTTTACTTCAAATAAAAAATTATTTTTGACTACGTAACAAGTACAAACGCATTTTTATGCATTTGTTTAATAAAAAAAAAAAACACACAAAATCAATTCTTTTTCTTAAATTATCTTATTTTAAAAATATATTACTTATAATTCATTTCTTAACATTTTTTGAATATCTTGTAATGATTTACCTCTGGTTTCAGGTAGAAAAATGATAACGAATAATGTTGCAATAATAATAATGAATGCAAAATAAAAATACAAATTATATCCAATATTTGATAACAATAAATCATATGTAAAGCTTGATAAAAATGCGGCTAAGCTACCAATAATATTACAAATAAATACTGAGATTGTTTTAACATTTGGTGCAAACAGTTCACTCAGAATTATACTTGGTACACTAATAAGACCAAAATTAATAAAAATAGTAAATAAAATTGTAGCTATGATAGGTAGCCATTGAAGATTGTTTGGTTCAAAGCCATAACTGAGTAATAAAAAATGTGAAGCAATACCAATAAAAGAAATACCTATACCAATATTTGATACACTGAGTAAAACTTTTCTTCCTAATTTATCGCCAACAAATACAGCCATTATTTCACCAACAAGACCAATTGTTGTCAAAGCAATAACGGTATCTGCTGGATTAATTATTGTCACTTTTGCATCAGTCAATAAAATTTGTAAATAAAAAATAACAGTAAATGAACCACTCAATGCACTCAATATATGAAAAATATTTAAATTAATAAGTGCTTGTCTATTTTGTGGTACCATTAGTTCTTCAAACATATCATAATAAGATAATGTCTCTTTAGCATTAATAAAATTTTTTAGTGATTCTATCTCATTTTTTACATCGTAATTATCACATTGATAGTGTTTAATTGAATTTTCAGCTTCAATAAATTTATCATTTTTAACAAGATAATATGGTGTTTCTGGTTGCCAATAAAATGATCCAACAAATATTAAATTAATGCTTAGTGCCACTAAGGAAAATAATATTATTGGCTTATAAGCTGCAACAATTGAACCAAATAAAAAACCAACAGTTAAACCACTAGCAACAAAACAAACCATTGTACCACGTATTTTTGGATTTGATATTTCACCAATATAAACTGGAAATGTCATTGTAAAAATTCCAAATGATATACCACAAATTAAACGTGATAAATATATCCATGCTATTGAATTTGCAATAGATAAACAAATAAGTCCTTTTGTTTCAATAATACCAACTATAAATAGTATTTTTTTACTTCCCATATACTTTGTTAAAATGAGTGTTATTAGAAAACCAATTATACGTCCAATAATTAAAAATGAAACAATCCATTGTGCTTGATGTCCATCAATTGGTATCGGTGAATCTGGCCCTGTCAATTTCGCTAGTGATGGTGATGTCCAACCGCTCACCATTCCCATTACCATTCCCATTAAAAAGGCTTGAAGTAATATGATTTAATTTTTATTTGAATAAGACAATTATTATTTAAAATAAACATACTTTCCCAAATTGCTATCCATTGGTGTCCTCGTTTTTCAATGAATAAAAAAAAATCATTGAAAACCATTGCTATTCACAATCAATGCTTGAATGCTTCTGTATGTTGAGTATAAAACAAGTTGATGATAAGATAAGTTTATTGTGTTTTTTTAAATATATTTTTCTTTTGTTTTTTATTCGCACGATAAAAAGTCTCAAGTCCGAATTAATCAAGAGCAGATCATTGATTGATATAAATGTATGAACTTGCAATTTGACATTGATAGTCACTATTAAGATTTCTTATCAAATCTCATGTTGAAAAAAAAATTTCACAAAAATTTATCGATGATTTTACCACAACAGTTGTATATGTAAAAATATGGAAAAAAATAAAAAATATCAAATAATAGAAAGATTTATAAATAATTTACATTCAAACCTAATTTTTAAACAATATCAAATTAATTTAACCTGTTTATTTATATTATTCCAGGCGTTGGTACTAAAATATTCGAAATGATGGTTTTTGTCAATGAAAATTTTCAATAAAATAAACAAAATAAGGTGTCAAATTGTTGGAAAATTTTTTATTTATGTTGACAAGTGGGAGGTAAAAAATATAACTGGGGCTGAAGTATTATCTTTCTATGAAGTTATTTAAGAGTTTGATAATTACCAAATAAAAGTATATATTTATGTTTAATAACTTGATTAGGCTCTACACCAATATGAGTGAATTTTTTGTTTTTTCATAGTTAAAAATTTGTAAAATAAGAAATTTGTGTTTTCAAAATATGACCAGGAAAATATTTTTAAAAATTATTATATGGAACGATGAATTAGGTCAAGGTGTTTCAGCGAAAAAATAAAAAATTAAATAAAATAAAGTAGACAAATTAATTTCATAATGGTAAGTTAAAAATGTCTTGGTCAAGGTCAATTATTTATTTGATTATAAAATTATAAAATAATTTATATCAATATCAATTAAAAAGTCTTTATTTTGATAAGAAATGATAAACCATATGTATATAAACATATAAAAATGAATATAAAAATCAATATATTACAATATGTTCTAAAAAAGTTTTAAAAGATACATAAATATAATTTTGCAATATATATATATATATAATAAATAATTATATACCTATATGCACAATGCAAAATTATACTAATAAATAAAAATAATAATAATAACAATGCAATTCGAAGAAAAAAAATTTATTCTTGTCAGTTTAAGATAACAAATCATGATTGATATTTAATAATATTTATTAATTATTATTTATCGTTAGATTCTGACAGATATAATTATTTTTTTTACAAACGATTACGTGTTTGTCTTATTTTATCAAGCACAAGATGTAAATGAATTCATTAAATATTGCGTAGTGTTGCATAAATAATTTTTGAATTCTTCTCCAGAAAATAGAAAGAAAAAAAATAGTCTACTGTTTTCTATATTTATTATATCTGTACAACTATATATAAACATTAACATAAGCACCGTTGTAACAAATAAAGAAAGACAATAATTGATGTATCAACGAGAATGTAACACGAGACCGATGGCCGCGCTTCCGCGCGGCTTATATAAATCGCATTGCAATTTATGTTTTCTCACCAACAAACAAATAGCTTTCAATAAATCAATTTTAATATTTCTTAAAATTTCTATAAAAAGATAGAAAATCAAATACAGAAAAGGATATAAGACATCTGCTTTCATACTTATAATACATACTACTACGGTGCAAATATAAATTAGGTACAGTATATATAAACTGTACCTTGCTCGATAGGGATCTGACCTATTCACCATGGCATCTGGTGGCGTATAGTGAACTATTTCCGGACTTCATGAATTACATTACAAAATTTATACAGTATACTATGTTGATGATATCATACTATAGTAAAATAATCCGGAATTCGCCATATCACGCCATATTGTCTCACTGATAAGACTTTACACAATAAGTGTGTGCGTGAGTGGCTAAGCACCGCCCATAGGTCAGATCCCTATAAGATTCCAAGATGTAGCTTAGAAAAAAAGAGGAAGACAGGTGATAGGATCAAGCTAAGAAGAGGGATATTCCTAAGTTTCAAAATCTGTTAAGATTTGTGATAGAAAATATTTATGAAAAATTTTTTAAAAATGACTTATTACCGAAAACATTAAAAACACTTACTGGGAAAATAATAAAATATTTACTAATATTGAAAGACAAAAATCCCTAAACGTTTTCAGCAGGGGTATAGCACTACATGTATTTTTTTAAGGCCTTATTTGTCACAAGATTCCCCAGATTAAGTCTAGTAACCTTAGTTATACAGTACCATTTTAAATTCGGATAATAAATCTGTTGACTTTCTACGTTATCGGTATAATATCTTCCTTACCAATTCAATTACAGCTTTCTTCAAATAAATGATAAATTTATAGAAAAAATATTATGTATCAATCATTTATTATTTATTCATTTAATGGAACAATGTATTACGAAATAATCGATAGATAAATTCCTTCACTTTATTAATTATTTATTTATTTATTATTACACTTAAATTTTTCGAGATGCATTTGCAAAAAAGACGAGTACTTGTAAAATAATTGTTTAAAAAATTATATAATCAATTACATCAGTCTCTCTAGCCAATAGACATTTAAAAATGCATTTAAAAATATAAATTAATAATTTTTAAGTGAACAAGTGGCTAAAGAAAGAGATGTAATTGCAAAAAAGAAAAATACTCGTAGAATAATTGTTTTAAAAGTTATTTAACCAAATGAATTTATTTTTATTAAAAAATTGAGTTTTAATAATGCATTTAAAAATATAAATTAGTAATTTTTAAGTAAACAATTGATTAAAGAAAAGAATGCATTCGCAAAAAAGACAAGTACTTGTTAAATAATTGTTGTAAAAATTATATAATCAATTACATCAGTCTCTCTAGCCAATAGACATTTAAAAATGCATTTAAAAATATAAATTGATAATTTTTAAGAATACAATTGGCTACGAAAAAAGATGTATTTGCAAAAAAGACAAGTACTTGCAAAACAATTGTTCAAATAATTATATATGCGATTACATTTGTCTTTTTAGACTTCGGACATTTAAAAATATAAATTAATAATTTTTATTAACAATTATTATACAAGTACTTGTCTTTTTTGCAAATCAATCCTTTTTCTCAGCCAGCTGTATAAAAGCCAACAAAAATAAAAATAATAATAAAAGTTCATCAAACAAATATTCATATTATGTATTTTACAATGTAAATAATTGATGAAATAATTTATGATTTTTTTTTTTTCTTAAATATATATAATAATAATGATATAAAAAAAAAAAAATAATATATCCCAGGAATAATTGTTTAAAAAATTGTCTTTTTTTGAGTCCATCCATCAAATCGCAAAGCAGCAAAACAGTAGTGATAATCGGTCTCGGGAACCATGAAACAAAAAAGCATTATATATGTAATAAGACACTGGTAGAAAGATTATTCAGTCATTTTTATTAAAAATTAAATTATATATTTAAGTTCTTACTTTTTATGATGAATATTTATAACGGCTTGTTAAATTGATCTCGGTACAAATGAAACAAAAAAATGTGGCATTTTTAATTAGATAATCAGAAATCTTATTATTTAGTTTTGTCGATGTAGGTATATATTTTTTTTTTCATTATCAATGAAAGATCAATGGAAGATCATTATCAATATCACTTCCGGGATTTTCTGCAATGTAAAGCTTATCATCATCATCATCATCATCTGAGTCATCATCTAAATCATCATCTGAGTCATTTATCTTTTTTTCTAATTTTTCCAACGTTGGAATAGAACCAATCAAGCACCCTTCATCGGCATATGTGTCTTTATTTGTATTTTCCGTTTGCTCATTTTCAATTATCTCCTTATCAGTCGTATTATTTAAATTATCTATATTATCCTCTATAACAGCAAACAAATCATCAAAGTCTAACAATTTTTCTTTTCTATTATTTTCGCAATTGTTTTTATTTGAATAGCTTTTCATACAATTAACTATCAATGCTGTTTTCATACATGATAGTGATAATACACAATCAAGACTGGTGTTATCCCCACAAATTGAACGAAAAAAACCAAATAAATTTTCAAGATCATCTTGAGTAGCGTGGCGAGTAAAAAACTCTGAAAATCCCTGTGATTGAAAATAAGTCCAAACACGCTGAAAACTTGTTAGAGTAGTGATTATATTTTGAAATGTCGGTGGCTTTCTCGCCATCTTTTCTTCACATGTCATTAATTTCATGTCTTTTATTTTATTTTTAAAACTTTCCCATTTCTCGCAATGACCAGAGGATGGTGTTGGATTAGCTCGTGAAGGCTTGGCATATTTACTCACTACATTTTGACCTAGTACGGAGTCGAATAAAATATCCCAGTCTGCAATGACATCCGCAGTTTCTTGCATTGACTCTTTAGCTGAACCTTCAAGGAGCTGAGAAACATCTTTCAAATATCGTGCAGTCGTTGCACTCAGAGTCTGGGCGGCATATTTGACCCTCATCTTATCTTTTGATGAAGGAAAAATATAGCGATACTTTAATCTACCTGTTGACCCTGATGCCTGCCTTTTTTGAAACATGTTTATGACGTCACGCCATCGGGCTTTTTTATTATCGTAAGAAATAGTCTGACCAGGATAATCCCAAACATTTTTACCACTAGAAGAGTGTTTTTGTAACCATTTCCACCAATCTCCTCTAAGTAAACAAACTAAACATTTAAGGAGATGGGGCCAATCGTAGAAAATCGCAACCTCTAAATTATCTACTAAAAAAAAACAGTTATCATTAGCAATCCCGGATGGACCATGCTTTAAAACATTGAGAGCAGCAACGTTTGTTCTGCCTTGGTCACACACGGTTGCAACTGGAATAAAACCGCAATTGCGCACAACACGTACAACATGCGGTATTATTGCGACTATTTCCCCTGTTTGCACTACTGCTCCAGGAAACCAAAGGCCAAGTGGTTGTACAAATTTTTTATATAAACCGCCTATCATCACCACGAAAGTTTTTTTACATATGGTTTTCGAACGCCCACCCTCACTCCCTAAATCACGAAAACCTAACACTTTGCCTGATTTTTCATGGAAATATAAACCCGCTCTATTAGCAACTTCGTCAAACATGATAACAACGTGTTTATCTTGAAATGACATTTCAGATGCTTTTTTACCTAACGCTTTTATAATAGCAGGATTAATGCCCACATCAATTTTTATATTCGCAGATAATTTATTTAAGGTCGAGACTGACGGTATACAATATGGCATTTCGGAGTTTAAATTTTTATATGATTTGGTGGATCGTTTTTTTTGCCCCAAACAAAAGATTTTAAGTAATTTTGGGTAACGTCTACCGTTTTTTGTTGTCTTTTGATTACGCATTTGAGTTTCAAGTAAGCAACGTACCAATGGTGTTTCAATCTTTTCGGGATCAATAAGGTTTTTCCTGATACTTTTTTCAATTTTATTTTTATATTTGAGTTTCTTGATTTCTTTTTCTTGATTTAATAGCTTCTGCATTACGGTTTTCATTGCCGGATGCTTATAAATTTGATCGTCAGGGAGATTCAACTTTCCCCACAAACTTTTTTTAGTTAATCTCGATGAAGATGCTGAAAATTACAATTTTAATCGATCAGATTTGAATAAAAAAATAAATATTAAAATAAAATATATTACATAATGTGTTCATACAAAATAGGACAACCCGAATAATTATTTAATGTACTAAAAATTAATTATACTATTTATCTTAAACATGTAAATGGAATTAAAATCAGGAAAATGCAAATACCAAGAAAGTATCGCGAGAAGAGGAGGGCATACCTAGATATATTATATTATAATTTTAAAATGACACTTACTTGAAAATCGTTGACGTCGTCTATGTGTCGACATTCGTGGTGTCAAAATAGAAGTGGAAGGAGTAGAAGTGGAAATAGAAGTAGAAGTAGAAGAAAAAGAAGTAGAAGTGGCAGCACGTAAAAGAGTAACTGTAGGTGTTGGTGGTAATGTCAAATTGAATTGACTATCAGCATTATTTGCAATTTCCGGTTCTTTTTTGAAAATCTCGAAAACGTCCATGCTGCCCTGCTTGGCACAAAATATTTCCAAGTCTTGATCGGTCAATCCGGCAGGTAATGATATAGTGGGACATGCGTCTTTTGTAAGCCTTTTTCTAGGAGCAAGTGTATTTTTGTCAAAATGACATTTGCAAACATGCCGAGATATGAGTTCTGAAAATGATGCATCCAGTAGAGCTCTTTTTCCAGCAGCCTTCAACCATTTCAAACATCTGAAGAAAGACAAATGACCATATTGAAAAAACAAATAGTTAAAAAAAAAAGTTTTATAAAAATTGTTAAGACTAAGAAGACAGATAATATTGAATAAATAATTTTTTAAATAATTATTTTACAAGTACTCGTCTTTTTTGCAAATGCATCCTTTTCTTTAGCCACTTGTTCTCTTAAAAATTATTAATTTATATTTTTGAATGCATTTTTAAATGTCTATTGGCTAGAGAGACTGATGTAATTGATTATATAATTTTTTAAACAATTATTTTACAAGTACTCGTCTTTTTTGCAAATGCATCCTTTTCTTTAGCCACTTGTTCACTTAAAAATTATTAATTTATATTTTTGAATGCATTTTTAAATGTCTATTGGCTAGAGAAACTGATGTAATTGATTATATAACTTTTAAAACAATTATTCTACGAGTACTTTTTTTTTTTGCAATTACATCTCTTTCTTTAGCCACTTGTTCACTTAAAAATTATTAATTCATATTTTTAAATGCATTTTTAAATGTCTATTGGCTAGAGAGACTGATGTAATTGATTATATAATTTTTTAAACAATTATTTTACAAGTACTCGTCTTCTTTGCAAATGCATCCTTTTCTTTAGCCACTTGTTCACTTAAAAATTATTAATTTATATTTTTGAATGCATTTTTAAATGTCTATTGGCTAGAGAAACTGATGTAATTGATTATATAACTTTTAAAACAATTATTCTACGAGTACTTTTTTTTTTTGCAATTACATCTCTTTCTTTAGCCACTTGTTCACTTAAAAATTATTAATTTATATTTTTAAATGCATTTTTAAATGTCTATTGGCTAGAGAGACTGATGTAATTGATTATATAATTTTTTAAACAATTATTTTACAAGTACTCGTCTTTTTTGCAAATGCATCCTTTTCTTTAGCCACTTGTTCTCTTAAAAATTATTAATTTATGTGTTTAAATGCATTTTAACATCCGATTGTCCAGAGAGACAAATGCAATTGATTAAATAAATTTCAATACAATTATTTTACAAGGACTTGTCTTGTTTATTTAAAAATTAATAAATTATAATTTTAAATATACATTTTTATATCTGATTGGCTAGAGGAACAAATGCAATCGGTCAAATATGTTTTAAAACAATTATTTTACGAGTACTTTTCTTTTTTGCAAATACATCTTCTTTCTTAGCTTTCTTACCTTAAGATTTTAGCTTTTTAAAAAATAATTTACTACATATTTTATTAAATAAATTATTAAAGATATTATAATAAACAAAAATGTTTTATAAGGATACCAATAACTTGTACAATTATTGTTGAATAATAAAACATTTAAATAAGCAATAATTGTACAAGTAATTGTATTTTTTATAAAGCATATTTTTCTTGAGCAATTTTCTTTTTTAAAAAATAATTTACGACATATTTTTTTCAATAAAAGAACAATTAGCTAAAAAATATTTGTACAATTTCAACATCATATAATTAAACCAATATTTAACATTATCATAGATTTTAAATTAATTCATAATTTAAGTTTACTTACTGGACTTTATCACCAACAGGAAATGTATATAACGGAAGACAACTTCTTTTGCACTCACATCCATATATTGCACATGTCCTACTCATTTTTTTAATATTAATTAGCACAATAAAAATTTTCATAAAATAATTCCTTAATGTTTTTGATTGATTATCACTACAATTAAAAAATTTATGCGTCTATCTGATCTATCTAATAATCAATAAATTTTTTTTTTTAAAAAGTAGGGTTATGTCAGTGTTCCTAGTCTAATTGTTTTTATACTGAATTCAAAATTAATATTTATTTCACACTAATTATTATGCTCACTTATACGTTGGAATACAAGTATGTATTTTTAATTAGAACAATTTATTTTCAAAGTATATATAAATATATTTGAAAATTTATTTATGCAATTTAGGCTTAGAGTACGAATAATCCGAATAATGGTCTAATAGCGCTGTGTACAAAAAAATACGTAAATATCGATAATACCATCATGTTCGCAGTAGTCGATAGCGTAGATCAGGTCGGTAGTGAAGATATTATTGGCTTCTCCTCCCTACTCCTATTAAATACGAAAATCGGTCTCTGCGCATGAAAAAAAATCTTTGCTAGTTAGAAATTGTAGCTCTCAAAAAAATACATGTAGTGCTATACCCCTGGTTTTCAGTTATAACACTTTCGTAAAAAAATCTTCATAAATGTATTCTTATATCAAATACTTTTACCTAACTTAAAAGATTTTGTAACTTAGCAACATCCTTCTCTTTATCTACATCTCTTGCTTCTTCTCCAAATACATCCTATCCCTCTCCTTTTTTTTCTAAGCTATACCTAGAAATTTTATAGTGTAAAGTAAAAATAATTATGAAGACTTTTAAAAAAGTCTAAACGCTGAAAACACTAAAAATACTTAAAACACTGACTGAAAAAATATTTTTGATATTAGTAAATATATTTACTAATATCAAAAGACAAAAATCCCTGGATGTTTTCAGTGTTTCCAATGTTCCATGTGTTATGTATGAATCGCCAGGTCTTTTTTCAATTAGCATCAATAAATAAATACAAAAAATAATAATAAATAATGAGAATAAAAAATATGAATAATTAGGAAAAATCCGATAGAAAAGGGTTTTTTTTCTTGTTTTAAACAAATCATAGTTATATGAAAGATTTTATTTAAATATGTATAGAATATTTAATTAACTTTTAAAATGATATCAATTTTTTTTCAAATCATTCATTCAATAAGTTTTTTTTAAATTTTTTATTATAATAACTCTAGTTCTTATAATGAAATTATTGCAATGAATTAATTGTTTTTTTACCATGCTAATTAAAATTAAAAAATATCATTGGTTTTTATTCCGAAGAAACCTCGTTTTTTTTTTCTTTATTTTAATCTAAAATATAAAATATTTATATATTTTTTAAAATGACAGTCTATTTTCTTTTTAATTTATATATTCAATAAAGTTGTGTTTTGAAATCACATTATCAATCATATCAGATCTAATTTTTGTTATTACAAAGTTATTACAATAAATTGATTGTTCAGACACTATGCTAATTAAGTCATTTTTTAATTGAACTACATATAGTATATATAATTTTGATATAATTTTGAATAGGGCTCTCAGACCGTTTTATTTTACAATAACAGTTCGAAACTAAAAAAACATCAATATATCAGCTTATTTATCAGTCAAAACACACACACACACACACACAAATATTCAGGACAGATAGCCACAGCCACTTGAAATCTCTTACACACTCCATGGTACAAATACACATGACACACTCTTACATAGAATTCGAATAAGAAACAGAGAAACCGAATAACAACGATAGATGCCAAACTTAGTCGAGTTTTCATGTAAGAGATGACGCTATAGTGAGGTTAAAGAGAGAATGAGAAGAAAGAAAATAAGCGAGGACAACTGTGCTTTTTATATTGGGATTTAAATTATTTCAGAACAAATTGATCAAAAAATTATTATTTTCAGCTTTTATTATAGATAATGAAAATAAATCAAGTTTTCAGTGAGATTTGATCTTCAGATTGTTACGTCCTAATTTATTTTTTTATAAAAGTTGATTTCAAATCGTGAGATTAAAAAATGATCAATGTGAGGGCTATTTATCAAGGTTTTGGGTGATACCATGACTGCCAAATGTCAGTCGACTTATACTTTTTCGTCAATGACTACCAACGACTGCCAAAATGACTTCCATTTTTTCAATTAATCTAATTTTTTTTTTTTTTATTTAATTTGAATTATTCAATTGAATTTAATAGTAGGGAAATAAATAGTAATTATTATTCTTTATTACCAATAATATAGTTATTTGTCTTTTCCCAGTATTATAATTTTGAATTTAAATAAAATATATTTGAATATTAATAAGTTATATTCGCAGTAATATTCATATCAGTATAATAAATGAGAACGATACAATACATAGCTTAAAGATATTTTTTCACTTGATGATAAATTTTGTTATGAATTTTTAAAGTACCTTTATTATCAAATATTGGGGGTGATGTCATTTTATATTGGTGAATGTTAATAGAACCATGAATAGACATGGGTTGGGAAACTTTTACTTGAAATATAACAATCAAAAAGTACAATATTTTTTTTATTTCCACATACTCAAGCATTTACGACTTTCCAAGATTGAACCAACATGGATCTTCTGAAAACATAATTTTATTGAAATAAACGTTGATTTTTTTTTTTTTTTTGAATTTTTTATTTTATAAAAATAAATGATCACAAGGTTAGATTTTACATCGACATATTATCTGATGACTGATACATATTATACAAGCATTAACGTTGAAAATTAAAGATATATGCCATCATTGAATCATCATGAGGTAAAAAATATAATGAACTGTGTTATGTCTTTCTAAAATAATATATTAAATATTTTTAAATAACATGAAAATCACTAACTTATGATATATTATATATTTTTATAATATATTTTTTTTAAATGAATGATGTTGACGATCAAAACGATAGTGATAGAGGTAGATGCGTGCGCTGAAGTAGCAGTGTTTCACGATGTAAATTTTGAGTACTAGCATAGTATTAAGGCCCTTGTCGACTAGCATAGTTTTTCAACAAAGTTCTATGCCATAGCACTTTGGTCACTATATATCACCAAAAATTCACTAAAAAATGGCCGCTGAGGACTATGCTGGAAAAATGCTGCGTGCAGCATTTTGAGCATAGTTCTGCTAACTTCACACTCGTTTTTTTAGATGCAGCCAACTTTGAAAAAAAAAAAAAAAGCGGCATTTATAGCTTTTTTGTTGTTCTTTGTTTACAGTTGTTTACAGTCTACATTAATTGATTGATTGACTGTCAGAATATCGTATTGTCATTTGTCAACAAGAGTAAACAAATAAAAAAGGTTATGCGTTTAATTATTTTTTGTTGTGATTTTACGAATGTTGGTAGAGCTGGAATCATTTCAATAAACGATTATAACGCCGCTCTATAGCCGTCATGGCTGAAATATTTCTACCCAAGCGCTATGCCATAGAACTTTTTAGAAAAACTATGCTAGTCGACAAGGGCCTTTAGTGTATATTCCCGAGTGGAAATTGAATCCGGCTTGGCCTGAGCTTGATCCGAATCGGACCCGGTTTATCGAAGGTGAAACGGACCCGGTTTACCTGATTGTTTCTGACATTGGAATCGGACCCGGTTTATCTAAGGCGACCCGGATCCGTTCACCCGGACTAATAACGGATCCGAATCGGAACAGGATAACCTGCTTTAAACTTGATCTTGTTTTTTTATCAAAGTCATGTTCCGAATTTGATCCGATTTGAATAAGGCAACCCGGATCCGTTCACCCGGACTCATAACGGATCCGAATCGGAACAGGATAACCTGCTTTAAACTTGATCTTGTTTTTTTATCAAAGTCATGTTCTGAATTTGATCCGATTTGAATAAGGCAACCCGGATCCGTTCACCCGGACTCATAACGGATCCGAATCGGAACAGGATAACCTGCTTTAAACTTGATCTTGTTTTTTTGTCAAAGTCATGTTCCGAATTTGATCCGATTTGAATAAGGCAACCCGGATCCGTTCACCCGGACTTTTGGTACAAGTGCTTCATAATTTTGTGTCTGATATGTTAACGCGCGATGGTTCAGGGGGTAACGCACTGGCTTTGAAAGTATAGGTTTAGATAGGTTTAGATCAGGCAGGGGTTCGAGGCTCGGTTAGGGTAGCAAAAAAAAAAAAAAAAAATCTACAATTATTCTCTAAGTGTAATATTTGATAAATCCTGAAAAATAAGAGGAAAAAAAAAGAAAAAATAAAATTATAATTTTTTTTTTTTTATTTCCATGTGGATCCGAATTAGACATAAATACATATTCGATTTGGATATAAAACCGGATCCGATTCATATGCAAACTCGGATTTGATTTGAATGTAGATTTGGATCCGATTTGCATGTAAAATCGGATCCGATTTAGATGTAATTTCGGATAGATGTTTTGGTATCCGATTTAGCCAAGGTGTCCTTATTGTAACCGGATCAGGTTTGCCGGATCCGATCCGGAGCCTAGCCTGCGTTACATTTTCGGTCCGAATCGGATCCGGCTGGTCAGATCCGTATCGGATTTGTAATCAGGTAAACCCGATACGAACTGGATCCGAATCGGACTGAAATTTCCACTCGGGTTAGTATATACACTTATACTACAGCAGTCAATATTTCGATCAGTAGCAGCACAAAAATCTTGGGTACACGGGCATTAAATATAGCGTTACGGTATATAGCGTTTTTAAGCACAAATATTTATTCTATCTTGGTTTTGGGAAACAACCTTAAGCCCCTTATGTTATTATAAAGCTGGCAAAACTAGGCAGGAAATTGTAGAAAGACCGAAACTTGCAATGAGTCACGTCATTTTTTTGTGCATATTATTGTTGACTTTCTGTCAAATTATTTTGAAAAGAATTTTTCTTTTTTATTTTTTACAAAATAACAACTAAACCAATAGTCATTCTATTTACTCAGATGGATATATTTTTTTTTATTTATGAACTATTTAATCGTGTTGTGTGCTTATTTACAAAATAACTTCAGCATTTTTTTGTGTATTTTAACTTTGATTAAAAATATATTTTATAATTATAGATAAGAGCTTGATATTTATTAAAAATAAATTTATTAAAAACCAAGTTCGATTAGCTTTGTATATACAGCTGCAAAATTACTTCTAGCAAACTTTCGTTATCTTTATTTTTTTTTTTATTTCAATGAGGCCATTTTTTACGATTTATTTAAGTGTGAATGTGTGATATTAAAAGCTTATTTGAATTATAGGCAGCTTTATACTTTTACTTTTATCTAACAAGCTGTGACAGACTTGTAAAATTATTTGTTAATTCAATTTTTACTGGTAATAATGTTTAAAGGTAAATATTTATTAACAATCGTCATTTATTTGAGAATAATGGAGAAATTTCGTTTAAGTTTAATTTATCGATATTTAAAAGTAAATAAAACAATATTATTATTTTAGAAACGTTTAGGATTAGTTTTATTCTGATTGTAATTTCAAGATTAGTCGTAAAAATTGTAACAAGTAATTTACCAAACTATGAAGTGCTTTCGCCTTACATGATATCAAGTGATATCAACGAATTTTCTCTCAATTTGTACAAGGTAAATTAGTTAATATACATCAGAAAAAACAAAATAATTTTGAATTTGATGAATATAAAAATTTAACAGAAAATAAGTGAAGCTGAGAACGGTAATTTAATTTCGTCACCGTTCAGTGTTTGGGTATTGCTCTCTCTGTTGACTCTTGGTACAAATAGAATAACCAAACTACAATTAGAATCAGTTTTGTATCACAAAAAATCGGATGCACATTATAATGGAGTTCAACGAATCATCAAAAGTCTTTACGTAAATGATAAAGTATAACTTTTTTTTATCAAATAAAATTCAAAATTTATCATTGATTTAGAATTTATGATCAATTGCAGGTCGATGGAAGTCCTGAAATACATTTATCGAATAAAATTTTTGTAAAAAATCATCTAAAAATTCATCGAAGATTCCAATTTTTAGGTCAATCGATTTATGATTCAAATGCACAATCTGTTGATTTTAGAGACAGTTTGATGACATGCCATACCATCAATCATTGGATAACACACAATACACGAGGAGCTATTAAAGAAATCGTTAAGCCAGGTTATTACTTGACTTTATCATTGAAAAATTTAGTTTAAAATGTTTTTTCGAACTTATTAAATTTTTTTATTTACAATAGAAAATCTCGATCAGGACACAAGTTTGCTGCTTGTAAGTGTGCTTTACTTTGAGGGTAAATGGGTCAATCAATTTGCACCATACGGAACAAAAAAAAGATTATTTTATTTTGAAGATGGCAGAACTAAAGAAACACCAACAATGTATTCTAGAAATTATTTCAAACATTTAATTGTAGACTATCTTAGTTTTACAATTATAGAACTTCCGTACAAGGTAAACATATAATTATAATAAATCCATACACACACAAGAAAATAATGTTTTTTTTTTTTTTTTTAATTAATTTTAAATAATTTAGAGTACTAAATCTACTAGCATGTTTATAATATGTCCTAATAATCGATATCAAAGTCTTCATGCTGTAGAAGCAAGTTTGTTAAATGTTGACTTACAAAATCTAATGATGACAACACAACTACAAGACACGGTGTTATATCTTCCAAAATTTAGCATTGAATCGGAAATTAATCTTGAAATTCCATTGAGAAAACTTGGGATCCATAATATATTTGAAAATTATGCTGCCGATTTTACAAATTTATCGAATGAATCATTACATGTTAACAGTGTTATACAAAAAATTGTGATTGAGGTTACAGAAACAGGTACTATGGCAGCTGCTTTATCAGGTATATAATATTATTACATTATTTATTATATCATTCAATTAAGTAATTATAATTTTTTTATATTGTAATTTTATAGAAGGACATCTTGAATCAAGAATGTCTTCGACCAAAATAATTAAAGTAGATCGACCATTTTTAGTATTCATCTATTGTGATGGAGTTATTCTTTTTGGTGGTCGTGTTGTGAATCCACAATTTTCACAACAAACATTATAAGTCCAGTGATTTTTCCGTAATAAATCTTGGTAGAAAAATACGCTCGGCAAAACCTCAGATCAAGGTATTACCCGAGGTAACCTGGGAAAAAATTTTTTTTATTAAAAAAAACCCAAGAAAAATCTAAGAATACACCAGATTTTTTGTAGTGGAAAACATGTTTTGTAAACAAAAACGTCATTCCTATAGAATGTATAAAAAACAATATCTTTTAAAAAGCAAGGAGATAATGAATTTTTAGATTATTTAACAAAGAATTGTAATGTATTCCAAAACACACATGAATAATTTTTTTTTTTTTAATATTTAAAAAAAAATAGTATATTGTTCAAATAGTACGTGAAGTAGGTAATTATTTCACGATGCTGAAGATGTTAATACGAGTCACCAGGAGTCGAGAACGATTTGGTGACGCGTATGACACTTTCAAAGTCGTGAAGAATCCCCTTCTTCACGTACGAGTTGAACACTATATTTTTTGATACGAGGTTTCTAATATAGACGCCATTATAACCCAAAATATAGTGTGTAATAAAATTTTTCACGCACAATTTTAGTGTGTATAGAAGTATTTCTTTGTATATCCAAGGTGAATGAATATATATATATATATATATATATATTATATATAAACTATTTTTTTTTCGAAAACGAAAATTTCAAAAATTAAATAAAAATATTAATGTTCGTGGACCCACTCTCGTGCTGTGCTTAAAATTTGTCTATAAGGCATGTCTTTTTTAAAAAAAAAAATTGGCGAAAAAAAAAATGGTCCTTTTTGAGATATCCCAAAATTATGATATTCAAGATGGCGGTGACCTTAAAAATTGATGAAAAAATCTAAAAAAATTATAGGCTTAATTTCAGCCCAAAATTAATCAAAAAAAGCTTACTTAATCAAAATCGCAGGGGGTCAGGCAGATGACCCCGTGATTTGACTAAGAACGCCCCATATATATGAGCAAAAACGCCAATTATAGACGTCGATTTGGGTGACCTATCCTCAGAACAATTTTTAACTATCATATGCTTGTAGACCTTGGAAAGATATGCCATGTAAATTTTATTTAGATTTTTCCCCCCCTTATTTTGACCCCTATTGTATGGGGCATTTCATCAAAATTTGAAATTGGGTTTTTTTCAATAATTTTTTTCGGATTTTTATAAAAACAAAAAAAATTCAGGATGAATGATTTTATATGTAAAATTTTCTCAGATTTTTGAAAAAAATATTTATATTTTTCTTAATTTTTTTTTTATCTATGAAAATCATGTTTAAAATTTAAAAAGCTGAATTTATGACTTTGCCCTTAAATTTTTTTCATTTTCGTTATCATTTTTGAAAAGCTGAGTAAATTTTACATAGATAACGTCTTGAAACCTGTTGGGTTCTCTGAAAAAACGACTAGGATAAATCAAAAGGCATGAAAAATGGGCGAAAATCCGTGTTTTTAACGCTCAATTTTGGGTGAGAATTTTTTTTTTTTTTTTTTTTTTTACTTCACTATTATCATGAAAACAGTCACAAAACTATTTTTTGATACTATTTTGTAATAATAATAAAAAAAAAAAATTAAAATGAAAAGGCCAAAATCATGGACTTTTCGCCGAATTTACATGCCTTTTGATTTATCCTAGTCGTTTTTTCTCATTTGATAATTTACCAAGTGATGGACAATCCATGTCAATTAAATCATTAATAGTCTTCGCATCTTCCAAAAAATTGTTGAGCCATTTTTTTTTTCTCATCACTTTTTACATATGAGCAAAAATGAGCCAAAAAACAAAAATTTTCATCCAAAATTAAGCGTTAAAAACACGGATTTTCGCCCATTTTTCATGCCTTTTGATTTATCCTAGTCGTTTTTTCAGAGAACCCAACAGGTTTTAAGACGTTATCTATGTAAAATTTACTCAGCTTTTCGAAAATGATAACGAAAATGAAAAAATTTAGGGGCAAAGTCATAAATTCTGCTTTTTTAATTTTAAACATGATTTTCATAGATAAAAAAAAAATTGAGAAAAATATAAATATTTTTTTCAAAAAGCTGAGAAAATTTTACATATAAAATCATTCATCCTGATTTTTTTTTGTTTTTATAAAAAACCGAAAAAAATTATTGAATAAAACCCAATTTCAAATTTTGATGAAATTCCCCATACAATCGGGGTCAAAATAAGGAGGGGGGGAAATCTAAAAAAAGATTTAAACATTTTTGCCGCTTCGTTTTTGTGATCAATTAAAGAATATAATGGTCCTTTCGATTGTAGACTTGGACGTTCGTTTTTAGGGGGAGACTCTACGTGATTGTTATTAAAAAGAATTGGGTTGGTCTTGTTTTGGCTTTGCTGGGTGAGATGGCTCATAAACGAAGTAACATAATCGCGATAACCTTGTGATTCTTTTTTTAACGTCTCATTTTCACGCTCCAGCTGATTAATTCTTTCACTCACAGCTTTTTCTCTCTCATCATTCATAATAAGTTTATGCGTTTCACGGTCATTCTGTAGTCTTTCAAATTGTTGACGCCACTCATTCCTTTCTTGACCCAGTTCATCTAAACTATTATATGCATGCGTAATTCCATCACTCAAAGTATTATTTCTGTCGTTTAATATTTTGATTTCTTTATTTAAATTTTGTACTTTCTTTTTCTCGTTGTTCAATCGTTTTATAATTTTCAGTATTTCATTAGACAAATATTCAATATCGTCAATTGTGGTGTCAGATGCTACTTTTGTTTGGTCTACTTTATTAACAATTTTATCTCCCCATTCCGAGTGTTGTTTTATTTTATCTACGGTTTCTTTAGTATTTTAATATTCAATACCGCTAACATTTTTCCCTAAATCTATTAATTCAAGAGTAGGAATGATTTCCGTGAACTCACTCGCACATACTTATAGATCTATAATTAGTGTTTTCAATTTTTCTGAATCATCCTTTCTCTTTTGCATTTCCCCGGCGTGTAGGTCTATATCTTCATAGATAGGGGAGATCGGTGACCCCGCTTCCGACCGGTTTGATGACATATTTCGCTAAGTATTTCTGCCGACGGATGAAACGATTGATAAAAAAAAACTTAAATTTTGGACAGATTAAATAAATAAAAGAAAATTTTTACGCACGAAATATAAATTTTTAAATTCGTAATTTCACATAAGATTTAAAATATGAAGGATACGTTTTTGTGTTCGTAAAATATAATTAAAAGTTATTGGTGACTCTCGCGACGGAAATAATAAATAAAAAAAAAATTTAAAGAAAAACTTCTATATATAAAAAAAAAAATACATATATTTACATGAATATTCAATATTTTCTTTAAAAGGAAAAAAAAATTGTTTTTGTGTATAGTGTACCCGAAATATTAGCGAGCCCAAAAAAAATTTTTTTCTGCACTGAGTTTTGAAAATCTACCCTACACATTACAATTATCCCACTTCTGACACCATTTTTGTTACGTACCAAGCTAATTAATTTATGTTATATATGAAATAACCAAAAAAAGAAAGAAGAATGTTTAACAAAATACTAACAACATAACATCTTGAAAATAATATAAATTAATGAGCCTGATATTTAACTTGTTTTATAGAATCCTCCTAAGAAGTGTATCTATAAGAGACCTAGATCAGTCGGGTGGTCAGGGGAAAGGTAGATCGGGGACGTCAGAGGGGTACGGCTGTGTAGGTAAAACAGAAATGATAAATTTTTTCCTTTTCATCAGTCGGTATTGAAGAATTTTTATATAATTTTATGTAGCTAAGAAAAAAGATGTAGCTAAGCATATAAGAATGAAAAAAAAAAATATACTTTGTAGCTAAGAAAAAAATGTAGCTGAGAATATATAATAAAAAAGTAAAAAGTTCAAAATGTATATATACTAAAAATATATATACTAAAAAATATATATTTACAATTATTTAAAAAATATATAAATAAATAAAAAAAAATATTTCTCCGAGCTGGATTCGAACCAGCGACCTGTAAGAAATTTAAAATTTACAATATCTATTTTTTTTTTTTAAATATATTCATAGGAAAAGGATGAGGATATGACAGAGTAAATAAAAACAATAATTTTTAATTTTCAAAAAAAATTTTATTATTTCTTATTATTTTACAAATTTTTTATATTATTATATGAATGCTTAGTACTCCTTAAGTTTTTTATACTTAATATTTACAAATATATTTGATTTTTTTTCCCAATACTTTGATTTTGGTTCATCGAAATTTTTTTCCTTTCCTTCATCTAACAGAAATGTCTTTTCTGAATACTTGTCGATGGATTTGTTTTTGCGTTCAAACATTTTTCTTTTTTGTTGACTCTTCAAGTGATGAACAGTAAATGAGGGATTCTTGTTTTATATTTCTAATATATATATATACTATCGGATAAAAAATTATTCCTTTGAGCCGGGTTCGAACCGGCGACCGATGGATAACTTTTGTATTTGTTTATAATTAAATTACAGTCCATCGCTCTACCAACTGAGCTATCAAAGGTTTGATTACCTAGCATTTTTTATGCTGATAAAACAAACACCATTGTTTTATTATTCACGTGAGAATTTGCTGACTCTAACTATGTGACATTTTAATAATTACTTCTACTATTTTATTGTTTTATTCCTATATAAACGAGAAACTTTCGTGAAATTTTATCATTCGAAAATCAAGACTGTAACAAAAGGTAAGAAATTTAAAAATATATTTATAAATTTTATATTATACGTATTTATTTGCTCAAAATGTTTGTAGAAAAAAAAACAGCACGAATAAAATGGAACAACAATTGAATAATATTGCTAAAATGGAAGCCAAATTGGTTCTTAAAAAAATATCAGAGTTGGAAGTCAATGGAAAGTACAAAGTAACAGCTCTACACAAAATCCATAATGAATACAATGGAGTTATTGCCACATTAAATGACGAATTCAATGTCTTTTTACCAAGCAGAATCGCTAAGTTTATGAAAAATAATGATTTTTTTACAAAAATTGAAAATGCTGCAATCGATGGATGTTTAGATCTTA
>WSYQ01001123.1:0-42082 GCA_011426435.1 Lysiphlebus fabarum
CCATTGTTTTATAAATAGAAAAAAATTATTAAAATGCAGTCTCCAAAGAGATTTTGATCAGAATGGTTGAATATATTGTTGATGTTCAAGGATTCCGTGATGATAATAACGGATTCATTGTTAAGGAATTTGCAATAGCAAATTTAAATCAAGAAAATGATGTCAAGTGGGTAATTTTTGAACCTCCGTTCGATAGAAGTACATTGTCGTCTGCTTGTAAAATCTCAAATAGTTGGTTGACTAGAAATATACATGGACTTTTATGGAATTCTGGTCATGTTGATTACAATGAACATAAAAAAGTTATAAATAATAGTCTTGAATCGTCAGTTTATGTATATGTAAAAGGTTATGAGAAAAAAAAATGGCTCAACAATTTTTTGGAGGATGAGAAGACTATTATTGATTTAATTGACATGGATTGTCCAGCACTTGGTAAATTATCAAATAAGATGTGTTACAAAATTAGTTATCATCAAAGTGTCCATCTCAAAAAAGTAATAAATCTAACATGTGCATTGGATAATGTACTTAAACTACGAGCATGGTTTCAAGCTACCTGGGGATCAGTTTCATCATTGAAGAAATCTGTTCAACTATTTTGTCATCTTGAAAGTCTGGAAAAAATGACAACAGAAGATATTGCAAATTTACCTGAAAGATATATTCTTCTACTTGCACCAAATTCAATAAATACTGTGTGGAATATATTACCAGAAAAATTTAAATCAAAAAAAGATTTTCTTCAATATAAACGCTGCATCGAACATTATCAACATCAAGGCGAAAATTCAGATGAATTTGACGGTCCAACACCATTCATAAAAGATTTTAAAATATGTCAAAACAAAATGAAATAAATGAAAAAAAATGTTTAACCTCTGTTGTTGTTTTTTTTATTTAATAAAAGTAATTTTTCTTTTTTTAGTAGAATATTTTTTTGAGGAGAATTAATATATTTTTAATAAATCAAGGAAAAGTACAACAGATTATTATTTTTTTACATATTTTTTATTCATTACATATTATTTTTTATATATTGTTGATATTTTTTTAATACAGGATTAATAATTGTACTCATATTTTGTATTCTCATTTTAAATCGTGCATCATCACGAGCAATTTGTTCCCATTTTCCACACCTCGCAGCTTTATATGCATATTGCCATGTATACAACAATTATATTCAACAATTCCATCATGTGAAATTAAACAATAAGTTGATGTTTGAGCTGGAAATTGTTCTGCTGATTCAAATTCAAGTCGAATGTCTACTGGTCCAGACTTTAAAAATTCATTTTGTTTTGAACAATCAATGACACCGAGTGGAGCTTCTTCCGAAAAACTTTTTCTCGTAAATAATGGCTGGGGTGTTTCTGTATAATAGTATGAAACTTGAAAATATGCAAACACATCATATAATACAGAAAATTGATTATGAGCAAAATCAATATTTAAATTTCCATAAGGATATGATTGTGAATTTGAAAAAAGTTTTACATCACGCAAATTACAATGATCAAAAACACTTGAATCCTTTGTCAAAGAATTTTTTCGATTTGTTTGGAAGCCCAAAATTATATATCTTGGTTTCTCCAATTGTGTTGATGTTTTCACACTCCAATTTTGCTTTGTAGTTGCTGGTAGTAATGGATACTCGTACAATTCCCATGTACGAAAACTGATTGCAATAGATGGATCCTTGGCAATGTAATTTTAAAGTTGTATTTTCTGTTTATCAGACACTTTGATATATGGTACAATCCAATCAACTTTCTGAAGTGTAATTTGTACTTTTTCAATATCTTTCTCATTTATAGATTGTTCTTGTAGACAAGCATTCACATCACTATTTGATCTTATAATAATTAGTTTATGCTTTGCATTTATAATTATTTTTTTATAATCTTCAGCAAATCCAAGCAGTAGACTGAGTGGTATAGATATATCAAAATAACCATTCGAATCGATTAAAGATTTTTCATCAGACATTAACCATCCAGCATTCTCCAGCAATGATTTTTGATTCGGACTCAATGAAATATAACCTTTCATGAGAGTTGTAAGACCGACATTTTTACTTCGATCAATTTCAATTGCATTAATCTCATAGCGAATTTCTTCAAACATGTGTGCTATTGCCATTCTGACAAGTGAAGTTGTTTTTGGCACAAATTTTCCATCACTAGTCAGAAATTTTCCAGAAATATGCAATAAACTTTTACTTGGCAGGACACATAAATCTTGATGTTGTATTCCAATCCGAATTTCATCGTTGTTATTAAATAAGATATGGTATAAGATATGGTAGTATACTACCATCGCTATTATTTTTGCTATTTAATGGGATAGGTAAAATTCGTGGCAAAGAAATTTTTTTCTTTCCACCAACTTTTTTGACAGCATCACGTGCACCTTCTAGAATTGTCTTTATTGGATCAGTGATTTCAGGCTTTATAGATTTTTTGATATGTCTATAATTTTCTTGAGACTCGTTAAATTCTTTTTATTTTTTCGTTTTATAATTATTTTTTTCTTTATTTTATGATGAATTTTTTTATTTTTTTTGATATTATTTAAACCCATACCAAGTTTTTTTTTGAATTCATTGCTGTTGTCACACCCCAAGCTACAGCTCTTTCACCAAGTGACGAATCTTTGGCAAAAACACGTTGCCAAGCTTTATCAGCAAGTATTTTGTCAGCTTTATGTCGTTCTTCAAGATTATCAGGATTTTTTGAGTAGCTTATATCATGCTCACGACAATGTTCATCCAGTGGATTAATACCACGATCACCACGAGCTAATCTTTTATCGAGCTTTGTACCCGGACCACAATAATTATACTGTGGAACGTGTAGTTCAAATGGCAAGCTATTGATGATTTTATTTAATAGCCCCCTTCCTTTTTTTTTTTATCTTTTTTTTTTTTAATTGCACGTTGATGTTCAATCATTGTGTTCAAAGAACTAACATTATTTAATAAAATCTCAAGTATTTATACGTTTTCGGGTTAGTACAAATTAAGCGAGCAGCGTGTTCAGTTGTAAAAACATGGAATTTCAAGAACAATCATTAAAGTTGCCAGTCATTAATTTTGATCAAATTGTGCAAAAAACTGCTCCGAAAAAACCATACGAAAAAAGACATGGAAGTTTATTACCAAATAGTGTAAGAGGAGTATTTTGTGGACCTTCAAATTCTGGCAAAACGAACGCTTTGTTTGCAATAATAATTCATCCAAATGGATTGAGATTTGACAATATTTATGTCTATTCCAAATCACTTAATCAACCAAAGTACAAATTTCTCGAAAAAATCATCAATAATGTTGAAGAAATTGGTTATTTTCCATTCAATGAACATGAAAAAGTTATTCAACCAGAAGAAGCTAGACCAAATTCACTCATGATTTTTGATGATATATCTACTGAAAAACAAGATAATGTTCGAGCATTTTTTTGCATGGGTAGACATCAAGCAGTTGATAGTTTTTATTTATCTCAGACCTATGCTAATATACCCAAACATTTGGTACGTGATAATGCTAATTTTTTTGTACTTTTTCGTCAAGATGAAAGAAATTTAAAACATATATACAATGATCATGTAAATACTGACATGGATTTTTTAAAATTCCGCACCATATGCTCGACGTGTTGGAATACAGATAAATATGGATTTCTTGTGATTGACAAAGATAGTGATATTAATAATGGTCGATACAGGAGAGGTTTTGATTGTTATATAAACATTACAACTGATAGTGCTGAAAATAAAGTTTCTCCCTCTACAAGTGAAACATCTACCATCTAAAAAAATACATTAGATAATTTTATAATATACGATATATAGTTTGACTTTCAATGAAAAAGACAGTAGAATTGTGTACTGTGAACTGTCAACAGCATCAATATGAAGCAAACAAAATTACATGCTGAAAAATCACTATTGCATGAAATTGAAAAAGCAAGCGATTCAATAAGACGTAAACATAAACTAATTAAATATGGTCGAGTTGAAAACGAGAGAATAACAAGTGAGGTATTAGGACCTATTACTGAACCACTAAAAAAAATGCTAGCAAATGTATCAAAACGAAAATCAGCACCAATTTCAGATAAAACATTTGAAAAGATGAAGAATTTTCTATGGAAGAAGATTATGAGACCGAAGAAGAATCAATATTAGAAAATGATGAAGTGGAAAAAAATTATATTCATCCGTCAACTTTGCCCAAAGATGACGGTGATGACGGTGATGACGGTGATGATGATTATACACACGATGATATAATAGAGAAGAAAAAAAAAATTTGGAAGATGAAAAAACAGATTGATAACCAAAAAATATTAAATCCTAAAGATAAAAACAATAATACAATGTATACCGTGCAAATATTGAAAAATAAATTATCATTTGGTAATTCACCAATTGAAATAAAAAATAAACATATCTATGTAGCAGATAAAATTTATCCTGCGACTCAAGGACTCTTGGAATTATTATTTAAATCATCACCCAATGCATCTATTATTCGTAAAGTGGATCAGAAAATTTTCATTGAAATTATAAAATTAACAAATGCACATCGTAAAAATTTTAAACCGGAAGGTGCATTTTTGACCAACAGAACACAAAAATATAAAAATTATATTTCACTGTTTGTCAAGTCTTTACGAAAAAAACAATTAGAAAATAAAAAAGGTTCATCACTTGTACTACCAAAATACAAAACAATACAAAAAAATAAGGAAAAAAAAAATAATATGGATTATATTTATTGGGATGATCCAAATGAGCTTGTCAATCGTCTTCAATTACTTGTGGCTTCAGAAAAAGCGGGCAATAACAGTCACTCCAATGAAATCCTTTCAATTATTGAAGAATTAAAAGAAGCTGGTATTATAATATAAAGTACTCATTCAACATCCCATGCACGCAGTTATTGTGTAGACATTAAAGAGCAATAATGTCTAGTGTTGATATATTTGGACGTCAATTGTTGAAAAAACGAAAATATAGCTTAGATGGACAAAGAAGAGGACCTCCTGGTGAAGGTTTTAAATTTACAACAGATGAACATTATGATATAGCTGGAAAAAAATTATGTCATATTGCTGATGCCGAAGACGTGAATGATGCTGTTTCAAAAAAAGTTGCATTGTCTATGATTTCGAATGAAATTGAAAATCTTTTTTCTATTATAATAAAATTATTGGACGACAGTGAACAACGAAATGTTCGCATCATTAATCAACTGACAATCAAGTTGGACGCATTGGAAACAAAAAGTCTATAAATGTAGAAAACAAAAGAAAAACAAAAAAGCAAAAAAGACAATGACTATATTAGAAGTGTTATAGCACATGAACTACATAAACCTGCTCGCCGATTTTATCAACGTAGACATGTCGACATTAGAGGTCTTGATGAGACATGGCAGTGTGACCTGGTGGACATGAGTGCATATGCTTCTGTGAACGATAATTACAAATTTATACTTACAATAATTGATAATTTTTCTAAATTTGCATTTGCTGTACCACTCAAGACGAAAAGTGCAAAAGATGTCACTGCAGCAATGAGATCTGTTTTTATCAAAGGTCGATATCCAAAAAAAAATTTACATGTCGACCAAGGAAAAGAATTTTACAATAGTGAATTTAAAAAACTCTTGAAAGAATATAATATAAATATGTATTCAACATATAGCAGTTTGAAAGCAAGTATAATCGAGAGATTCAACAGAACGCTAAAAAATAAAATGTGGGAAAGATTCACATATCAAGGCAGTTATAAATGGTTGACTCTACTTCCACAGTTGATTAGAAATTATAATAATACAAAGCACAGAACTATAAAAATGGAACCAAAAAATGTAAATGGAAACAATGAAAAAGATTTATTGCGAGGAATATATCATAATCAAAATCCAATGTTTTATGTTGCATCAAAGTTGAAGAAAAAATTTAAAATTGGTGATAAAGTACGAATAAGTAAATATAAAAAAATTTTTGAAAAAAGCTATACTCCAAATTGGACTACTGAAATTTTTACAATCACAAAGCTATTAAATACAATACCTATAACTTACAAAATTGCTGACTATCAAGAAAATGATCTTGAAGGATGTTTTTATGGAGAGGAACTCAGTCCTGTACGATATCCAGATGTATATCTTGTTGAAAAAGTTATAAAAAAACGTAAAAATAAAGTACTTGTAAGATGGTTAGGTTTTGATTCTGAACATGATACATGGGAAAATGAATCAGATTTATGAATTATGTATGTAGATTAAGACAAAAAAAATGTTTAAATAAAAATTTTATAACAAATATTTCAAATATAATTTATTTATTAAATACAGTGTCAATAGGTTCCGACCAATTTTCTAATAATACAACTTGATTATTTTCACCAATACATTGCAATGTTAAAACTCTTCTTTTAATACCATCCTCCAATTCGAGAAACCTTTTTTTATTATAAAAATAATATTCAGCATCTTTTTTTGGTAAGAAAACAGTATATTTATTATTTATTTCGACTGATAGTCTTGCATCAGACTTTCTTTCACAGCAACTTTCAATTTTTGTCACAACATAGTAAACATCTTTTATCAAATCTTTTAATAATTTACATTTTTTTGAAATTCGCTTAGTCTTGGTGTTTATCAGTTTTATAATATTGTCTAGATAATGAATACATTTGAAGAAGAGTCAACAATTTATAAATTTTTCTCATTTTATGAGAAAATAAACTCACATTTGTTGTATTTTCCTCCCAAAAAAATAAGATCTAAAGATCCATCGATTGCAGCATTTTCAATTTTTGTAAAAAAATCATTATTTTTCATAAACTTGGCTATTCTGCTTGGTAAAAAGACATTGAATTCGTCATTTAATGTGGCAATAACTCCATTGTATTCATTATGGATTTTGTGTAGAGCTGTTACTTTGTACTTTCCATTGACTTCCAACTCTGATATTTTTTTAAGAACCAATTTGGCTTCCATTTTAGCAATATTATTCAATTGTTGTTCCATTTTATTCGTGCAGTTTTTTTTTTCTACAAACATTTTGAGCAAATAAATACGTATAATATAAAATTTATAAATATATTTTTAAATTTCTTACCTTTTGTTACAGTCTTGATTTTCGAATGATAAAATTTCACAAAAGTTTCTCGTTTATATAGGAATAAAACAATAAAATAGTAGGAGTAATTATTAAAATGTCACGTAGTTAGAGTCAGCAAATTCTCACGTGAATAATAAAACAATGGTGTTTGTTTTATCAGCATAAAAAATGCTAGGTAATCAAACCTTTGATAGCTCAGTTGGTAGAGCGATGGACTGTAATTTAATTATAAACAAATACAAAAGTTATCCATCGGTCGCTGGTTCGAACCCGGCTCAAAGGAATAATTTTTTATCCGATAGTATATATATATATATATATATATATATTAGAAATATAAAACAAGAATCCCTCATTTACTGTTCATCACTTGAAGAGTCAACAAAAAAGAAAAATGTTTGAACGCAAAAACAAATCCATCGACAAGTATTCAGAAAAGACTTTTCTGTTAGATGAAGGAAAGGAAAAAAATTTCAATGAACCAAAATCAAAGTATTGGGAAAAAAAATCAAATATATTTGTAAATATTAAGTATAAAAAACTTAAGGAGTACTAAGCATTCATATAATAATATAAAAAATTTGTAAAATAATAAGAAATAATGAAATTTTTTTTGAAAATTAAAAATTATTGTTTTCATTTACTCTGTCATATCCTTTTCCTATGAATATATTTAAAAAAAAAAATAGATATTGTGAATTTTAAATTTCATACAGGTCGCTGGTTCGAACCCAGCTCGGAGAAATATTTTTTTTTTCATATTATTCTCCAATACCGATTAAAATTTGAAAATAATAATAATAATAATGAAAATAATGAAAAATATTCATTAAATAAACATTTAAAAAAAAAAATGAATAAATTTAAAAAAAATTTTTGTCATATTTTTATTTAATTATAGCATGTATATACATGCATATAGCATTGACCTTCCGTCATTCTCTGGCGCCCCGTCAGCAGATCATATTTCGTTGCATATTCACTGACTTAATTTAAAGATCATAGTTTTATCATTTTAGAAATGTAATAAATAAACTGTATTGTATAATATATATATATATATATATATATTAATATGTATGTATAATGTGAAGATTGAGGACCATTTCGACGATGTACTAGCAACTTTGGGGACGGTCCCCAATATATATATATATATCTACATAGAATGCTGGTTTTATATTTACATGAAATATTTTTTTTGTTTTTTTTTATTATTATTTATTTTATTAATATAGTATATTTACCTATACTAATTTATATTTTTTTTTCTTCTTCATTATTTATATTTAAAACATATATTTTTGAAAAAGTTATATATGTATATATATATAGGATACTGGTTCGAACCCAGCTCGGAAAAATATATTTTTTTTCATATTAATCTCCAATACCGACGCATGAAAAGGAAAAAATTTATCATTTCTGTTTTACCTACCCAGCCGTACCCCTCTGACGTTCCCGATCTACCTTTTTCCTCGTCTATCATATATCCAAAACTATCATTTCTGTTTTACCTACACAGCCGTACCCCTCTGACGTCCCCGATCTACCTTTCCCCTGACCACCCGACTGATTCAAAACTGTGGTTGATACACTACTAACAGCATTTATGGCGTTGTTGCGACACTCGTTGGACACTCCTCAATTCATTTGTATATCTTGTAAAAAGCTTTGCTTCAAAAGAGAGGTTAGAGACTATTCAAAAATGTTAGATTTAACTTTAAATGTTATGTGGCAAGATTTGCATAATAGGATTGAAGAAAAGAAAGACATATATAGTAACTATGTATGCAAATATTGTTTAGATTTTTTCCGTAGAAATTTGATGCCTCCTTCTTTCATTCTTAATAATCTTGAAGTTGGACAGCCATCAAATGAGTTTTTCGATTTAAATATCTATGAATTAATGTTAATTCAAAGAGTTCATGCGTTTCAGATAATACAAAGGAAAGGAATAGTAGCAAATAAAAATCTGCCTTTTTCTAACCGCTTAACGAAAATGATAGGTCAAACATTCCATTTGCCTTTACCTATAGAGCAAACTTTGAAAAAAGTCTGCTCAGAAACAGACGCACTAAATACAAATGAAGATGCTTTCATTTTGGTTCGCGGTAAGCCCACAAAAAGTAAAATCGTATGGGAAAATATAGTCAATATAAAAAAGGTCTTTGAATCACTTCGAAGGTTAAAAGAAATAAATCCGTTGTACTCTAAAATTAACTTACCTGAACGCCCTGAACAATTGTTAGACTGTTTAGACAATTATGATGTTGAATTACATGTTAATAACGATCAAGTAGAAAATAATTCTGATGATAGTATGAATAAAAGTTCAGTTGAAAAACTAAGTTTGAATGAAATTAAAAAGGATTCAGAGGTTGATTTAAAAAAAATTAATGACGACTTTCTAAATAAAGTAAATGTAAAGGAAGTTTCAAGCAAACTAAACCCTTTTTTAACTAAATAGTCGATTCGAAATCAGCATACTATGAACAATTCACAATTAATCCTATGTATAGTAAAAGAATAAATAAGACCTCGATAGAATTATATCAAATAAAACCTATTCGATCAGAAGCAGTTCACAAACAATTGAAAACATTAGATTTACAGTGCTTTCCTGACTTATATCCTTATGGAGTCAATGGTCAATGTCACGAACGATCTGTACGACTTGTAGAAGCGTCGTATATTAAAACACGATTATTATCAGCTGACTCTAGATTTCGATTAAATCGCAATTATATTTTCTTTTTATTAAGTGACACAAACTTACGCCAAATAAACAGTGGCATATACCATGCATTGAACGTTGTTAAAAATCAGCAGTTTACTGCTGAATCTTACTTAAACCAATTAGAAAACGGTACTATCGAACCATACTTAAATACTATATTTGGAAAACTTCGCAACTCCGAACAGTATTGTTTTTCAAGAAATGATCTTGAGTGTATGGTTCGTGAGTATGGACCAGCAACATGGTTTTTAACGTTAAGTCCTTTTAAATGGGAAAGGGATGACTTATCTCAATATTTACGTGAAATTAATACCCCTAAGTTCGATAAGATCTCTCCAAATCAAATGATTGCAACTGATCCGATTTCAGTTTGTCGGTTTCCAGATAACAAGTTTCAAGCAATGCTCAAGTTTCTATTGTCTGACAATAACCCAATCGGTGTAATTTTGCATTATTTTTGGCGACGAGAATATCAGAGTAGAGGTATTCAACATTGGCATCTAGTAATATGGGTAGAAGACGCACCTTTTATCGGCGAAAATAGTAAAGAAGAAATTTCTCAATTTATAATGAAATACATCACGTGTAGATTGCCGAACCAATCAATATCACCAACACTATACCGCCGTGTCAATAGTCACCAACGTCATAAGCATACAAATTATTGTCTCCGTAATAAACCTACTAAAATAAATAGCAAAAAAAGTTCAAACAATAAAGTTTGTAAGTTTGGTTTTCCCCGAACTATAACTGATACATTAATTTTACGTGATCCAGTTGTGTCCATTGTTGGACGGTGCAAATTCCAATCTAGATCACGTCTATATGATCTTCCTCGAGGTAAAAAAGAAGAGTTTATCAATGACTATAATCCTGTTATTTTATCAGCATGGGAGGGTAATATGGATCTGCAATATATTGGTGAAAAGTCAGGATTGTTGACAAGATATTGTACAAAATATGCTACAAAACATGAAACTGCTGGAGGATCAGATGTAATCAACGATATTAGTACTTCAACAAAATCTGTGCGCTCAAAACTCTGGAGTATCACCCATAGAGCTTTTAATCATAGAGAGGTTGGCATTCTCGAAGCTTGTGATACTCTTCTTGGTATTTCACTTCATGGGACTGATTCAGATACGACTATTAGATGGTTAGATGTAAAAATCAATCGTAGGCGTAGAATAAAAAATCAGGACGATATTAAACAATTGGCAGGTGACTCGACTGATCTTTATTATCCATCTTTGATTGATAACGATTATCCTACACGTCCTAAAGAACTCGAAAATTTATCATTATACGACTTTGCTAAGTGGTATGATAAAATTGTAATAAGACCAAAAGGAAAAAAATCGTTTTTTACGAAGTAGATAAATCTTTATTTTTAAGAAAGCGCGCTGTTGGTCACTTAATTAACCACACTCGATATAATTCAAAAACTCATCCAGAAAACTATTTTTATGCATTGCTTCTACTTTTTCAACCATGGAGAAATACTATTGACTTGCTTAATGGTTGTAAAACATATGTAGAATCATTTGATACTCAAAAAAATAATTTACTCAAAGCATATCAATATCACGAACGTTCACTGGATATCGAAAAAGCTCTTGATGATATGAATGAACGAATTAATCAAGAAATTAACAGAATAGAGAGTAACGATGATGAATTTGTAGGTGATGATGATATCTTTTTGAAACTTGATATGCCTGATGGAGTCACGGTACATAGAGCTTTTCAACTACCTGTTGACCACGGTTTCGGTCATAAATATAAATAGCTGTTTGATCATAATTTGAAAGATCTACGTCAAATTTATAATGATAAAAGACTAATAATTTTAGATGAATTTTCAATGGTTTCGAATATAATGGCTGGGTCTATAAATTTGCGGATGACAGAAATTTCAGATACTGTAGACGATGAAAATGGTTGGTTTGGAGGAAAACACATTGTTGTTTTTGGTGATTTATTACAGCTTCCACCGGTCCATGGTAAACCAGCTTTTATGTCTTTATCATCGGCTGATACTCGTAAATATTTTGGGGGGATGGGAAGTATAAATCTTTTTGACGAATTATTCGAATATGATGAATTAACAATAAATAAGCGACAAAACGGAGACAAAGTATATGCTAGTTTAGTATCTCGACTGCGAGTTGGCTCACTGACTAACGACTATATAGAGCTTCTAGAAACTAGAAAAATCAAGTTTGAAGATGATAAAATATCATCACATCCTGATTTCACATCAAGAATCGATCAGCTATGTGCATACATAAATAATTTGCCTCCGGATTCTGTATGCATATTCGCAACGAATGAGCAATGTAATATTTTAAATGACGCGATGCTTAGAAAAATTGAATCAGAGAAAATTTTACTTATTGCAAAAGATTCATTCCATGGTTCAAAATCTCTTCAGAAACAAACTGAAAAGTTTATAGAAAAATACGAAGATGATGCTTCACGTACAGCAGGGTTATTTAAAGAGATAAAAGTCAAAGTAGGCGCAAAAATTATGATTCGTCAAAATATTGACTTCACTCAGCGACTTGTAAATGGTTCAATTGGTGTTATTCAGTCAATTAATAAAGCAAAAGATAGTAGTGGTGAAATTGATACTCTAAGTGTTATTTTCCATGATAACGATACAGTAAATATCAAAAAATGCTGTGTCAAAATACAGTTTATGGAAGAAGCTTGTATTATGCGTTCACAATTCCCAATAGCTCTGAGTTATGCTATGACAATTCACAAATGTCAGGGAATGAGTGTATCAAATGCTGTCATTGACGCGGGTAATAGAATATTTTCTACTGGACAAACTTATGTTGCTCTTTCAAGAGTAACTGAATTGAAAGGCCTTCACTTGATAAATTTTGATCCTCATAATGTACTTGCCGATCACAGAGCAATAAATGAATACAATCGCCTTCGACAAGAATTTTGTTCTGATCTACCATTGATTGAAAATCAAAAAAAATGTCGTCAAAAAGTTTTTGATTATATATGGGCAGTACCAGAATATGATATTACTAACCCAATTATTCTGAATAAAAACGATAAAATCATAAAAAAGCCTATCGGAATTCGAGGATTGAGTGATGATGATGAGTTTTGTAGTTGCGCGAATTCTGTGCTACAATGTTTGTATAGTAACAGATTTATTGCACAAGTTAACATCATCAATAGAAACACCTGTAACAAGATTGTTCGTTGATTACTACTACAATTGCGACACGAGGTATCAGTGTTATGCCAATGATTAAAAGTTTCATCGAATAGGCGTTGTAAAGTTTGGGCTTCTTTGATTTCATTTGATCGTAATTCTAGTACTACTTCTTTTTTTTTCTGTAACAAATGAATATTTACAATCACCACATAGATTGGTAATCTCGATTTCTGTTTGAAATAATTCATCTAAATAAGATTGTTTGTTACAAAGAGCTTTGATAAACTCCGACACATCTTGCTCTTTAGAAGACAAAGTTTGTTTCTAATCATCTCTCTTATTGTTAATGAACTTATTATTTCTCGGTCATCATTCAAATAATCAACGAAGTGCGCTGAAGCTAGCGATCTCGGGGTAGCGACTTTTTGCCCATAGGCGTCGCAACCACCGATTGCGCGCGAGCCCCTTGTTCCCGTAGCGTTTGGCTACATCTCTCCGTGAGGCAAATATTGTTAATTATTTATTAGTAATAATTTTTTTAAAATTATTATTTTTATATCATTAAAAAGCTGACAAAATTTACAACAAATTATATGCATAAATAAAGAAAAACCAATTTTTTTAAGGTATTTAAAACCGGGTTAATGTTTTTCAAATTAAAAAAATTAAAAAAAAAAACTAGCGACTTAACTGATATGACTTCTTAAAAAAATTGGTTTTTTATTGTTTATGCATATAATTTGTTGTAAATTTTCTCAGCTTTTTAATGATGTAAAAATAATAATTTTAAAAAAATTATTACTAATAAATAATTGTTTAAAACCGTAAAGCGCGCTAGACTCTGAACTCTGACCAAACGTTATTTATTCAATTTGGATAAGTTATAATTTTTTTAAAATTATTATTTTTATATTTATCAATAGCTGACAAAATTTACAACAATTAATATGCATAAATAAAGAAAAACCAATTTTTTTTAAGGTATTTAAAACCGGGTTAATGTTTTTCAAATTAAAAAAATTAAAAAAAAAAACTAGCGACTTAACTGATATGACTTCTTAAAAAAATTGGTTTTTTATTGTTTATGCATATAATTTGTTGTAAATTTTCTCAGCTTTTTAATGATGTAAAAATAATAATTTTAAAAAAATTATTACTAATAAATAATTGTTTAAAACCGTAAAGCGCGCTAGACTCTCAACTCTGACCAAACGTTATTTATTTAATTTAGATGAGTAATAATTTTTTTAAAATTATTATTTTTATACCATTAAAAAGCTGACAAAATTTACAACAATTAATATGCAGAAATAAAGAAAAACCAATTTTTTTTAAGGTATTTAAAACCGGGTTAATGTTTTTCAAATTAAAAAAATTAAAAAAAAAAACTAGCGACTTAACTAATATGACTTCTTAAAAAAATTGGTTTCTTATTGTTTATGCATATAATTTGTTGTAAATTTTGTCAGCTTTTTAATGATATAAAAATAATAATTTTAAAAAAATTATTACTAATAAATAATTAACAATATTTGCCTCACGGAGAGATGTAGCCAAACGCTACGGGAACAAGGGGCTCGCACGCAATCGGTGGTTGCGACGCATATGGGCAAAAAGTCGCTACCCCGAGATCGCTAGCTTCAGCGCACTATCGGAATAGTGTTCGTCAAAAAATTAAACTCATTTTGAGTAGTGATGTTTTAGCAATAGAAATAAATATTTCAAGTAAAGGTACAAAAAAACGGTTAGATAAACAAATCAAAGGCTTTATAAAAGCAGCACCTACATCAAACAGTTTGTTCGACAATGAAATTTACAAAGTTTCGAGTGCTATATTTCATCAAGAAAATGGTAAAAATAAATTTATTTCTTTCATTAAAGGTGGAAAAGCTGACTGGTTTAGCATTAATAATAGCGATGTTGTAAAAAAAAGATGGCCCACAAACAGTAAGAGCGTTTCTGTATTCTTTTTAGAATTACTAAAAAGTATCAATTGAAAAAAAACAAAGATTGCTGGTAAGTCAGTTGATTCAAAATATTAAAATTACTTCTGCCTAGTCCGGTGAGTATCGCGGTCTGTAGGCATCAATCACTTCTAACCAAGACGTGAACCAAGAATTTTTTTCGATTTGGTTAATGAGCACCCGAGAACTTGATTGATAATATGATAATATCGCTAATAGACACGAAATATTAGAGGTTGAGGGTGAATAAATGATCATATTCTATCACTTTTTATTCATTTTTATTGGTCATGTAAAGCTAGAGTTTGCTACTTTAATTACTTGTAACTCATCAATTGAGCTCTTTGAAATTGATTTGTTTGCATTATTATATATGATACTGATTGCGCTGAAGTTAATTATTACATTACAGGTATTTACTTTTTAGGATTTTTATTTTTATTCAGTGTATTCATAAATTTTACTATGAAGCTAACTTCGTTGAATAAGTAAAGTAAATTTAAATTATTATAATGACAATGTTTCGAGCGCTTTGTAGTTTTTTCTTTTCCGTCAAGTCTTTTTTCTTATATCATTGTTCCATCGCGATTTTTAGTAAATAATTTTAGAATAATTAATCAAATCTGTTTTACAAATAATTAAACAAAAGTAGTAAAATAATAACCAAAACAAAAACCTGATTTTTGTAGTACGAAAAGCCTCAATTTTTCCCCTTTTGATATTAAATTCGTAATTAATATAAAGCAACTCTTTTATTTATAAAGTTTAAAGAGACAAAAGTAGTGAAATATAAATGAATGTGTTAAATTTTTAATTATTGAAGCTGAACGAACTTTTCAGTCACAGTAATCTCATTGTTGGTTGAGTATCGAATTTCTTAATTTGCTAGATGCCATATAAACAAAATTGAGGCGGATTTTTCACAATTCCAAATTCAGATTTTTCATACAAACTTGGCGTAAACAATTATGTTTTTATTATTGTTCACTTCTTTTAATAATCATGAATAGAAAAGTCTAACAGTCCATCTCTTTTGAACTTTACCTAATAGTCCTGATCTTTTGGACTCTATCAGATTTGCATCGTACCAGTTTTTATGCATACGCTGTTCGTGTATGCGTATTCCAGGTTGGGATTTTGCGGTCTTGTTGCATCCTGGAAAACTGCAGTGGATTTCGACTGCAGGATTTTGAACCGTTACTTCCGAGCGCACTTTTCGGCACTTTCTTAAGAGAGTCATAGTTACTCCCGCCGTTTACCCGCGCTTGCTTGAATTTCTTCACGTTAGGGGCATCGCAATGCTTTGTTTTATGTAGACAGTCGGATTCCCCTAGTCCGTGCCAGTTCTGAGCTGAGCGTTGAATAGCGGTCGAAGAGAATAATGGTAATAAAAATAAATTTATAAACCAAAATCTTGCAGCAAAAAAGATTCATGGGAGGCCAAGGCACGGGACCAAGCTTGTTTTTATATATATACCGAAATAAATATATTCCAACTCGCCCAGGCCCGGCACGTCGACCAACCTACTTAAGCCCGACACGCCCCGCTCCTCAGAGCCAATCCTTATTCCGAAGTTATGGATCCAATTTGCCGACTTCCCTTACCTACATTAGTCTATAGACTAGAGGCTCTTGGAGACCTGGACCTTGGAGATCTGCTGCGGATATGGGTACGAACCGGCGTGATATTTCGACGTGGCCCTCTTAGCGTTTTCACTGAGGGCTTAGGATCGACTGACTCGTGTGCAACAGCTGTTCACACGAAACCCTTCTCCACGTCAGTCCTCCAGGGCCTCGCTGGAGTATTTGCTACTTACCACCAAGATCTGCACCAACGGCGGCTCCAGGCAGGCTCACGCCCAGACCCTTCTGCGCACACCGCTGCGACCCTCCTACTCATCAGGACTTCATAATGTAATATAATAAATTATATTAACATTTCACTTGTCACTGATGGCTGAGTATAGGCACGACGCTTCAGCGCCATCCATTTTCAGGGCTAGTTGCTTCGGCAGGTGAGTTGTTACACACTCCTTAGCGGATTCCGACTTCCATGGCCACCGTCCTGCTGTCTTAAGCAACCAACGCCTTTCATGGTATCCCATAAGCGTCGATTTTGGCGCCTTAACTCAGCGTTTGGTTCATCCCACAGCGCCAGTTCTGCTTACTAAAATTGGCCCACTTGGCACTCTGATCCATAATCTCATGGCTTCATATATTTAAGCAAGCCAGAGATCTCACCCATTTAAAGTTTAAGAATAGGTTGAGGTCGTCATAAATGAAAAATAATCCCAATAACTTGCATACATGTTAGACTCCTTGGTCCGTGTTTCAAGACGGGTCCTGAACGTACCCAAAGCAATAGCATCGCCGACAGGTATTTTTTTTAAATAAGTCAGTTCTAGAACACCGTAAACAGCCAACAGCTGACCAAATTTTTATTAGACAGCACAAAGTCTGTAAACTAACAAAAAAGGCTTCGCTTGCGACGGGTAGAGAACGCATAAATATATTAATATGCGACTTAATACTATACGTTTACCGTCAAATACTTGGTTAGAAAACACAAATTGGTCTTTAATTATAATAAAATAATATAAAGGCTACCCAATTTGGTCGTAAACCAACATCTAACGGGTCGCGATGTCCTACTAGGGGAGAAGTGCACGCCGACAATGTAAAACAATAAAATAATATATATATGTATGAAAAAATTTAATAATATAAAATTAAAAAAATTTAACATATCATAATATATATTAATATTAAACATATTGACGATGAATCTCCCCATTCGATCTTTTGGGTTTCTCAGGTTTACCCCTGAACGGTTTCACGTACTCTTGAACTCTCTCTTCAAAGTTCTTTTCAACTTTCCCTCACGGTACTTGTTCGCTATCGGTCTCGTGGTTATATTTAGCCTTAGATGGAGTTTACCACCCACTTAGAGCTGCACTCTCAAGCAACCCGACTCTAAGGAGGAATTCTCCCGAAATGTATTTTGGTTACTACGGGCCTGGCACCCTCTATGGGTAAATGGCCCCATTCAAGATGGACTTGAACCCAAAATAACATTACGGGATAAATGAATCTTCCCAAAAACTACATTTCCCAGTGGCAAAAACCACGGGATTCAGTGATGGGCTTATTCCTGTTCGCTCGCCGCTACTAAGAAAATCCTAGTTTGTTTCTTTTCCTCCGCTTAATAATATGCTTAAATTCAGCGGGTAGTCTCACCTACTCTGAGGTCGTTAATTATTATATAAAATTTTATTTAATATTATATATATATAAAAATATATTTATAAGATCAAAATAAAAATGAAAAAAAATTTAATTAAATATATAATACAAAAATCATTAAATACACAAAAAATAATAGACCATAATACAACGAAATATAAATATAATATATAAATATACATTTATGGCTACACAGTCTGGTCTGTCCTCTATATAATTACATGATAAAAATTTTTCATATTTTTATCATATCCAGCGACTCGACGACCGGCCACAAATATAATATAATATATATATATATATATAATATATATGTGTACGTTATATTTAACGTTGAGTATTTTTCCTATATTTTAAATATTTTAACTAATTATTTTTTTAGTATAGATATATTTAAAAAATTTTTTAATTTTATTTATCTTTCTAAATAAATTATTTTTTATATAAAGAAATGTTTGTATTATTATTTATAATTTATATATTATAATATATATCATATAAATAATAATATAGTTTAAAATGACATCATTTTATATACGAACATTCATTTATCGCTAATACATATAATTTAATATATATACGTCATCAAAAAATGACAACGTGTGGCTGAATTGATTACTGTAATAAAACAAACAGCAAGACTTTAAATAAAGTTTCTATTTAAATATTTCGTTAAATGATATAGACATTATATACATAGATATATATACATATGTATATTTCGAAAATATCGAGAAATATTGCAATAATCACGTGGTGAAAATTCGTTAAAAAACCTCAAACGTCCCTATTTGAATCAAATTTAAAAAAAAAATTCAATTAAATAGTTAGTCCTTCAAGGAAAATATTTATATACAAATATTATATATAATTATCCTATAGGTTACTAATGACTGGAGATAACTAATATTCCACTTGCAATATTATATATAATAAAAATATTTAAATTAATTATATATTAAAAAGAAACTAAATAAAAGTCGATATTTTAAATAAATTTTTATTCTTCTTTATGTGTATTTATTTATTTAAAAAAATAATTTCTTATATATATTTTATGCTTTCGCAAATTTAGTCGAAATTTTTTTTTATATAATGTAATACACATAAATATATATATATATATATATTAGAAAAAAACAAAACGTTATATAATATATTATTATTATACGTTAATGATCCTTCCGCAGGTTCACCTACGGAAACCTTGTTACGACTTTTACTTCCTCTAAATGATCAAGTTTGGTCATCTTCCCAGCAACATCGGCAATGCCGAAACATTGCCGCGCACCAGTCCGAAGACCTCACTAAATCATTCAATCGGTAGTAGCGACGGGCGGTGTGTACAAAGGGCAGGGACGTAATCAACGCAAGCTAATGACTTGCGCTTACTGGGAATTCCTCGTTCATGGGGAATAATTGCAAGCCCCAATCCCTAGCACGAAGGAGGTTCAGCGGGTTACCCGGGCTTTTCAGCCAGGGAAGACACGCTGATTCCTTCAGTGTAGCGCGCGTGCGGCCCAGAACATCTAAGGGCATCACAGACCTGTTATTAGCTCTAGAATTACCACAGTTATCCAAGTAAATGTGGGTACAATCTAAGGAACCATAACTGATATAATGAGCCATTCGCGGTTTCACCTTAATTAGGCATGTACTTAGACATGCATGGCTTAATCTTTGAGACAAGCATATCACTACTGGCAGGATCAACCAGGGAGCTTCGTTACTTTATTTAAGTATACAGTATTAGTATTCTCCATTTTTTAAAACGAATATACTCCTTTATCCCAATATTTTAAAAAAATAAATATTATAAATATTTATTTTAAAAATTATTGGGTATTGTAATACAATAATTTTTTTTTAAAAAAAAAAAAAAATTGTATATACAATATATTAATTTTTTATATTTTATATATTAAAATTTTAATAACAATATATATTATTTATTTTTGGTTATTATATAAATAATATATATATTATGTTATAATCAATGGTTATAATTTTCAAACATTCTCTCATTTTTTTTTAAATTTACACTTTCGTTAGATAAATATATATTTTATATAATATATTTTTCTCGACATGGTAAATCGTAAATAATTTGGTATTCTTGCTCGGAATGGAGTAAGTTGATGCTCAGTTATATTTTGTATAACAATATAATTGTATATTACAAATTTTTTTGTTATTTTAAAACGTTTATAACGCGTACCACATAAAGAGCCATTCAGTCATAGACATCGACCCGTGGTAATGATGTGTTTTATTAAATTTTAAAATAACATAAACGCATATATATATGGATAAAAAACAATAACAATATTTCGTAGTAACAAAATTTTTCATATTATATAATATATATAAACACAACATATATAAAAATAATAAATATAAAAAATATATACATATAACAATACGAGCAAGTAGTATAATATATATACTAAACATGCTAAGCATCCATAAAAAAAATTTATGAAAATACTTACATATTTAAAGCATATATGTATATATTTAGTATATAATATTTTTACTGTGTGTATATAATATATTCATATTATATAAAAATATGGTAAAAGTTACCATAAAATATATAATACATATGAAAAACGTATATATTGAATTGCTCTCCAAGCGCTTTTACCTATAAAACCGAAAGCAAAAACTTAATTGTATACCCGAACCCATTAAATTACATGTTAAAAAGGCCCCTATTTGTTGTTGAAACGTACATTTTTCAATACGGCTTTTTGAACTTAGAAAAAAAAAAAAGTCAAAATTATAAAAACACTATTATTTATAACTTTTATAAATAATATATTATTAATTTATTAATATTTAATTATTATTATAATGATAAATAATAAATATTTAATTTTTTTTTTTTTTTAAATTTTTTTTATAACTTAGTACAAATTGTAATTTTTTATAAAAAAATAATAAATAATTAATAAAAATTAATAAAAATTGTTTATTTTTATTATTATATTATATAATTATATATTAATTATTAATTATTATTAATTTTTTATTATTATTAAAAATTTTTTATGATTTAATACAAAAAGATTTTGACTTTGAAAATTTTTTTGTGTTTGTTCCGTCGGGTAACTAAATAGATAATATATGTAATAGATACTATAGGTATAAGTTTTATGTGAACTATTCACATAAAATTTTTTTTTTTTTATATATTAAATAAATAAATAGATGAATAAATATTATATATAATAAAAAATAATAATTTATTAATATTTAATTATTATTATAATGATAAATAATAAATATTTAATTTTTTTTTTTTTTTAAATTTTTTTTATAACTTAGTACAAATTGTAATTTTTTATAAAAAAATAATAAATAATTAATAAAAATTAATAAAAATTGTTTATTTTTATTATTATATTATATAATTATATATTAATTATTAATTATTATTAATTTTTTATTATTTTTAAAAAATTTTTTTATGATTTAGTACAATTAGTATTTAATTTTTCTAAAATATATAAGTATATAACTTTTAGTACTAAAATAATAAAAATTTGAAAAAATAATTAAAAAATTTTAAAAATAATTAATAATTATATAATATAATAATAATATAATATTTATAAATTATTTATTAATATTTTTATTGTTTAATTATTTTTTTTATAATAAAAATTTAAATTTGTACTAAGTATTTAAAAAAATTTAATGAATTAAAAATATTAATTTTTTATTAATTTTTATTATATATAAAATTAAAAATTAATAAATTAATAATATATTAATTATAAAATTTATAAATAATATAGATTTTTTATTTTTGACTTTTTATTTTTTTATTTTTAAAAAATGTACGTTTCAGCAACAAATAAGGGGCTTTTTAACATGTAATTAAATGAGTTCGGATATACAATTAATTTTTTACTTTCGGTTTTATATATCGTAGTGTGCATAAAGCAGTGCCGTATATATAATATAAACATTTATTATAACTTTACATATAATAATAAACAACTACAATACCTAGTCAGATATCTTACAATTTGAATCTAAACTCGGTTTAACAGAATTACGAAAAAGTAATCTCCTGATAGCCCATAATACTTGTAAAACATTAGGATTATTGTTCCAGCCTCCTCGAGACCAGAGGCAACAAAAGTATAATTCAATATGATCTTGGGACGCTTTGTACGTGAGAAAATACTCTAAAGGATCTGGTACGTGAGTTAATAAATCGATTGTTAATCTTTCAAAGCTATGAATATCGATAATAAAACCTAGTGCAAAAGTTTTATTGCGCGTATTTGTGATAAATTGATTGTTAATTTTTGACTCACGAATATATTTTTCAGAATCTTCAAAAATTTTTTTCCCATAACTTTGATTTTTTAATGATAGTGGTGATTTAAAACCAATACCAAAAGCACTTCTTGAATTCATTATATCGAATAATTGGTCAAAAACACGTAAAAATTGACTAGTCGATTGACTTCCTTGAAATTTTGGATGATTTGAAACTCTTAAAAAATCAATAGCATCAGCTACACTACTACTAATAGTTTGAGCTGCCAAGGATACTTGCACTTTTTTCATTCCAAAATTTACGTGAAGTGAAGATAATTTATTAGCATATTTAAGACCTAATTCGTTTTGGTGATAATGTAGATCTTTTACATATTGAAATGATATTGGTCCAAGAGAAGAAACAATATTCTTGTTAGCAAATGTATTACGACTTAGCTTTATCATATGACAAGGGTCTAAAATAACAAATATTTGAATGATTTAATGGATGCTCAAAAAATGGGCACGATTCCGATATCCGAGACAACATGTTTTTTTATCGGTTTCTTATAGGAAATTTGCTCAGGATTACGGGAAAAATACGGAAAAAATTCCTACGAATGCGCAAAGTCGTCAAATTTGCAATAAACCGTCAACAATCGGTCATTTTACGTCGTTTTGTGTAAGTGCGTCTTAATAATGAATAATAAAAATTTTGTCTGACTTTGGTGATATAAAACTCGTCGAATATAACAAAACAGTTCGATATAACATTTCCCTATCTCTAATATTTTTCAAAATATCATAGCTCCAAAAAATTGAAAAAATTAAATTTTTTCATTATTTTTTTTTTTTTTGTTTGCAATATTTTAAGCTCATTGAATGAAGAAAAAAAGTCGACTAAAATATTTTTCTATCTATAATATTCTCAAAGATATCATAACTTCTTTTTATATTTTTTTTATTTTTTAAAAAGATTAAAATAATATTGATATATTGTTGGCGTTACCCAGGATGTACCACGAGGAGGTCATATATCTCACATCTCATCATTCATACACTCATTTATACATATACATTCATGCATCATTCATACTCTCATTTATACATATTGTCATAATCATTCACACATGCATTCAAACTCATTTATGCTACAAACAATTCATTCTCATCTGCATCCTCATCCTCATTTTCTCCTTCAAAATCATCCTCTCTTGACTCCTCTTCCTGCTTTTGCTTTTTGCGAAGGAGAAGATGTTCCGAAATTCTCTCCGATTCTGGAGTAAAAATTTCGAAAGGTATAATCTTCAAACCTACTTGCAAATCGCCAGTTGGTAGTTTCAAAAAATCTAGAATGCTACAAAATTTATTCAAAAGTAATAAAATGATTAAAATTTTTTTAGGGAATGTGAAGAGTGGCGGGAAGGAAGCTAAAGAGGTAGCTAGAGATATTTTTGTAAGGATGTAGGAAGGATAAGGCATTTGCTAAGGCCAAAGAAATAGTGAGGACGAGGATTTGCTAAGACCAAGGAAATAGCTAGGGAACTTTTTTTGTAGCTAAGGAAAAGGATCAGGCATTTGCTAAGGCCAAGAAAATAGTAAGAACAAGGATTTGCTAAGGCCAAGAAAATAGCTAGAGAATTTTTTTGATAGGATGTGAGGAGGATCAGGCATTTGCTGAGGCCAAGAAAATAGTAAGGACAAAGATTTGCGAAGGCCAAGAAAATATTGAGGAAAAGGATGCAGCTAAGGCCAAAGAAATAGCTAGAAAATTTTTTTTTTTAGGATGTAAGAAGGATCAGGCATTTGCTAAGGCCAAGGAAATAGCTAGGGAATTTTTTTTATAGGATGTGAGAAGGATCAGGCATTTGCTAAGGCCAAGAAAACAGTGAGGACAAGGATTTGCTAAGGCTAAGAAAATAGCTAGGGATATTTTTGTAGGGATGTAAGAAGGATTAGGCATTTGCTAAAGAAGGGAAAGTAGCTAACGAATTTAATTAGTAAGGTCAGGGAGGTAGCTAAGGGAAAAAGGATGTAGCTAGGGAATTTTTTATTCATTTTAAAAAATAAAAAAAGAAGTTATGATATCTTTGAGAATATTATAGATAGAAAAATATTTTAGTCAACTTTTTTTCTTCATTCAATGAGCTTAAAATATTGCAAACAAAAAAAAAAAAAATAATGAAAAAATTTAATTTTTTCAATTTTTTGGAGCTATGATATTTTGAAAAATATTAGAGATAGGGAAATGTTATATCGAACTGTTTTGTTATATTCGACGAGTTTTATATCACCAAAGTCATACAAAATTTTTATTATTCATTATTAAGACGCACTTACACAAAACGACGTAAAATGACGGATTGTTGACGGTTTATTGCAAATTTGACGACTTTGCGCATTCGTAGGAATTTTTTCCGTATTTTTCCCGTAATCCTGAGCAAATTTCCTATAAGAAACCGATAAAAAAACATGTTGTCTCGGATATCGGAATATTCCCAAAAAATGTACACGGAGAAAAATAAAAAGTAAATTTTACATTTTTTTTGTGTGATAGAGGAATCTATATGGAAAATATACACTTTTAACATAAATTATACGTAAAATTTACTTAAAAAAAATTTAAATACGCATTTATAATTTTTACAAGTAAATCTTAAATTATATCCGCATAAGACTCATCAAGTAAACTTATAATAATAAAAAAATTTGTTTCACTAAAAAAAAAAGTAAATTTTATATTTTTAACATATGAATTTATCATTATTATACGCAAAATTTGATGACGAAAAATATAAAACACTAAATCCAATTTATTTATTGTTGGATTTACTGTTTTAAATTATGAAAAAGTTTATGTCAAATAAATAAAATTAATAAAAAAAATAAAGACGAAATTTACTTGTTTAAAATACTATTTTCACAATTATATTTAGTAAAGTTTACTAAATAAATTTATAAGAAAGATAAATCTGATTTTATTTTTAAAAAAAGTAAATTTCACATGTTTAAAAATGTGAATGTAATATTCTTATATTTAGGATTCAATAATGAAAAATATGAACAAACAAATTCATTATATTTATTGTTATATTTAGCGTTTTAAATCATGAAAAGTTTATATCGAAAAAACGGAATTCTCAAAAAAGTAAGACATTAAATTTCCTTTTTTAAAACGTTGATTTCACAATTTTTTCTAGTAAATTTTACCTGTTTTACTTGTTGGACCTACATTCACAATGTTAAACAGTGATTTTCACATTTTTTTTGTGTGAGAATCGAAATTCTAAGAAAATTAATAATAGCGTGGGGGGAAATGTACCGGCTTGCCGATCAGACCAATCTATTATCCATAACTAATAACATTATTAATAATAATAATATTATTATTATTAGCGATAACTGGCGCGTGTCTCATCATACTCGGCATTGCGTACGACGAATTGTTAAAAAATATATTATAAAAAGTGAATAATAATTATATACATTTGAATTATATGCATGTGAATCATAATTATATACTGCAGTTTTAAGAAATCAAATGTGTGATCATATAATAAACAGCATATTACATAAAAAACATTAGAAAAAATAGATTAAACAAAACAGCTTGTATAGTGTTTGTGAAGACATTGGCAACAGTGGTGAAAACACAAAAAAAAACAGTTCATCTCAAGGGTAATTGTGGATAAAGTAAGAAAGTGTAAGTAAAAAATGTTCATTTTTTAATAATATTTGTTGGAATGTCAGCATGCTTGGTTGAGAAAGTAAGAGAGAGAAAAAAAAACTGTATATCGGTACATTGTAAAAATTAATAATTATAAAATTTTAGTGAAAGCATTAAAATATAATCTTATCTTATGATTCATTAATTTTATAGATAAAAGATTTAGGTAGTAAGCTTCGACGTCATCTTACAAACTTATTTTATAACTATCATTTTCAATTAGAACTTTTTTTTTTTGTTTTTAAATCTAATATAAATATCTCGAAATAATATAGTACATTGAGTAGTATTGACAAGGTTTGAGATCGATCCAATCGACATGATAAGATAAATATCGATCGAACTATTATATCTTATAATTTATATCTAATTCCATATGTTCTATACACGCATGTTAATCGAATAAAACAAAGAACAAGTTTAAAATTAATCAATAGAAGTAACGGCAAAATTAATTCAAATATCTCAACCCATGCTTTGTATACTCAATGTACTGCTAATTATATTTAACTGTATTCTAATAACAATTTTTTACAGGCTAGTTTGAGGTCTGTAAAGTTAGCACATACATTACACAATCAATCCGGGCTATATCAGGAATTACGTGCGAATTATGTGCGTTTTTTGTGCGGAATCCGCAATTTTTGTGCGTTTTTTTTTTTTGTTTTTTTAAGAAGTTTTGCTAGCTTTCGCTGTAAGCTAGCAAAAACTTTTTTAATAATGATCCGATCTTGATGCGGTTAGGCCCAAAATAACGTGCGAATTATGTGTGATTTATGTGCGAAAAGAAAAATTAAAAAAAAAATTTTTTTTTATTTATTTATAACAATTTTATAAATTAATAAATTAAAGCTAGCACAACTTTTTTAATAATCACCCGATCTTGATGTAGTTAGGCCCAAAATTACGTGCGAATTATGTGTGATTTATGTGCGAAAAAATAAATTGAAAAAAAAAATTGGTAAATAAAAGCTAGTACATTTTTTAAAAGTATGATTTGATCTTGTCCAAAAATTTAGTTGTTTTTATGATAAACTTATTTTTATTTTTATCCTAATGTTATAAATTGTTTGTAAAATATAACTTTTTCAATGACGCTGAAACTGGCGGCTCACTTAGCGGCCAAACCCGAAAAACGCAGGGATCCATAAGGTGTTCTTGGGGCCCCGGGAATGGCAATAAGTAAAAGTAATAAAAAAATTAACGCTACCTCGTAATTTTTTTTCAAATGAAAGATTAGAGATTAACAAAGATACCCTTAATATTTCGAGCCCTTATCTCATGTCTTTCAAGGTCAAAAAAATTATTATTATTAATTATTATTTGAAAAAAATAATAATAATAATTTTTTTGACCCTTAAGGACACGAGATAAAGGCTTGAAATTTCAAGGGTATCATTATTTTTCTTTAATCTTTCATTTAAAAAAAAATTTACGAGGTAGCGTCTATTTTTTCCCATTTAAAATAATTAATTTAAAAAAAAAATAATAATAATAATTTTTTTGACCTTGAAGGACATGAGATAAGGGCTCGAAATATTAAGGGTATCTTTGTTGATCTCTAATCTTTCATTTGAAAAAAAAATACGAGGTAGCGTTAATTTTTTTATTACTTTTACTTATTGCCATTCCCGGGGCCCCAAGAACACCTTATGGATCCCTGCGTTTTTCGGGTTTGGCCGCTAAGTGAGCCGCCAGTTTCAGCGTCATTGAAAAAGTTATATTTTACAAACAATTTTTAACATTAGGATAAAAATAAAAATAAGTTTATCATAAAAACAACTAAATTTTTGGACAAGATCAAATCATACTTTTAAAAAATGTACTAGCTTTTATTTACCAATTTTTTTTTTCAATTTATTTTTTCGCACATAAATCACACATAATTCGCACGTAATTTTGGGCCTAACTACATCAAGATCGGGTGATTATTAAAAAAGTTGTGCTAGCTTTAATTTATTAATTTATAAAATTGTTATAAATAAATAAAAAAAAATTTTTTTTTTTAATTTTTCTTTTCGCACATAAATCACACATAATTCGCACGTTATTTTGGGCCTAACCGCATCAAGATCGGATCATTATTAAAAAAGTTTTTGCTAGCTTACAGCGAAAGCTAGGAAAACTTCTTAAAAAAACAAAAAAAAAAACGCACGAAAATTGCGGATTCCGCACAAAAAACGCACATAATTCGCACGTAATTCCTGATATAGCCCGGATTGATTGTGATATAATGTATGTGCTAACTTTACAGACCTGCTAGTTTGATCAATACTCCACCTCCTCAACAATTTCGAAACGAAAATTTTGATCCTGATAATTCAAGAAACCCAAAATTCTCGTCCGATTACCAGTCTTTAAGCAACAGTAACAGTAAAAAATTGATTGAAAATCTTCATTGCATTATCGCGATTATAATTTGACAAAGTACATTCATAAAAATTATTAATTTCTAAATTATTTTTTCATATGTGAGAATAAGTGAGTTAAATAATATTTTTATTATATAAGATTATTCTAATATTGTATGTCATTATTATGATTTTTAAATTTGTGATTATAATAAAAATATGATCAACTGTATATGTAAGAGTTTTGTTATTTCTTTATGAACTACGTTTACTGTGAAATGATCACAGTAAGGAAAAATATCACTAACTTTTAAGGTTTAAGATTTAAAATATTCGAGTATTTTTATGCATTTGTATTTTTTTTATCAGGTGATGGCTTCGACACAATATAGTACAACCACAAAATATGATAACAAACGCCTAATTATATTCAATGATAATAATAATATAATGTTATGTTATTAAATAATAATGTAATGTTATAAAGGTAATATTGTTTGAATAAATAAATGAATAAAAACTACTATAATTACGTGCGACAACGATATTAATAACTTCAATTAGAAAAATATATATAATTTACTATTTTTTCACATGAACTTTGTGTTCATAAAAAAAATATATAAATCTTACATAAAAAATAGGAAAAACATTCTCTGGATTAAAAAAAAAATAAAATTTACTTTTTTTTCACGTGAACTATGTTTTCATAAAAAAAATATATGAATCTTACATAAAAATTAGGTAAAACATTCTCTGGATTGAAAAAAAAATAAAATTTACTTTTTTTTCACGTGAACTATGTTTTTATAAAAAAAATATATAAATCTTACATAAAAAATAGGTAAAACATTCTCTGGATTGAAAAAAAAATAAAATTTACTTTTTTTTCACGTGAACTATGTATTCATAAAAAAAATTTATAAATCTAACATGAATTACAAGTAAAACGAATTCCAATATTAATAAAATATAAATCTTACATTATAAAAAATTAAACGACTTATCAACTTATAAAAATCATAAATATTATATTTTAAAAATATAAAACTACAGGTCTCATGCTTTCACATTTTTTTTTAGTAATTTTTATATTTTTTTCGTATAGATTCCTCTACTGCAAAAAAAAAAATGAAATTGACCTTTTTTTTTAATAAAAATTACTTATCATTTTTCTCCATATACGAGGTTTGACATTGTTAATTAGACTAAAACTACAGCCTAATTTTTCTAAAGTTGAAAAATTTGTGGTTGTTCCATCACAAGTAATGGAACGTACAATCAGTCCTACTGAATAGAGTCTTTTTATTGCTTCTGTAATTAATGTAGATTGAACTTTACTAGTAATACCATTTATAAAAAAATGAGCTATAGGTATTTTAAATTTAACAGAGTATGAAACAATTTGAAATGCTAACATTTCTTTGGCATTTTCTGATTTAATCAAAAGCTTATCAGAAGAATCAAGTAAGTCTGTGGCATTGCCAAAGTCAACACAACCTCTTATACAATTTTCTTTTTGATCTACAGGGTTATTACATCTAATAGCCATTGAATCAAATATAAGACCAACACTTGAAAAATTATAAATTGAATGGAACTTTTCTGTTTTTAAATAATCAAAAACTCCATTTAAAAAACCGACTTCACAAGATGTTTGATTGATAAGCTTGTCTAATGTTGTCTTGTCAGGAAGACATAATTTTTTTTGTAATGATTGATATGCTTTAGGTGAATAGAAGTAAATCGTATTTGCAAACTCTTTCATTTTTTCTGTATACCGATAACCTTTTTTTTTTTTATCTTGGTTATTTTCTAAATTTAGAAAAAGTTCTACTACTTCATCAGAGTAGAAGATTGTATTGTTTTGTATGTACGTTGACTGTACAGGAGTTATTGTGCGCATGCGTGAGTGAGAGGGAGATAGACAAATATTACTACACCCAAATATTGCTATCTCTGGCGACACTCCCGTGCATTGGCTAAGCATAGAAGTTCAGCTTCCAGTTATATTATATTTCAGTGGCTGTTCGACGGTTTTATTATTAGGTGCTTTCTTTTGTGTATTTTTTTGCCTCTTCATTTTCGCGCATGCGCAGTTGAATGCGCAGTCAGCAATAAGTCAGTTTGCAACAGCGTAAGACATGAAGGGCTGAATCAGTCATGTTTTAATTCTTATTTTTTTAAAATCATTTGTTTGACGCCACTGTTATCGCTTCAAGATCATGTGCATGATCATGCGCAGTGAAGTGAAAAAAAATAAATACACAAAAGAAAGCTTCTATTGTTCGCTGGAAACAAAAAAATCATCAGTAAACTTGCTTTTTATTTATCGTTAAATAATATTTCATATAGGTAAATGATGTTTAGACTTATCGTTAGTTCGAGTCTTTATTTTTTCGGATTTCAAAAATAGCAGCGATTCAGCCTTGGGGTACGTTCCAAAACTTCCGTTCGGTTTGCTATATCAAGATAGCGGACTTCAGTACCTATCTCATCTGCTGGGTAGAATCGCCGCCATCTTGATATACCGAACCGAACGGAGGTTTTGGAACGTACCCCAGCAATTTAGATAGGCACTGATGTCCGCCATTTTGGAGATCCAAAAAAATGAGAGTTCCTGACGAACCGCTGGCAGCGTTTTTTTAGCCAGTTTCAATTCACGTATTCTGACCGTGCAGTCGCGCAAAAGTAGAGGAATCAAGGAAAATTTTTAAAGTGTACCTATATGTGTGCTTTACACACACTTACAAACACTTGAAAACTCACGTGCTTTTCAGCTTTTGCGCAAATGCGTGTTCAAGAAGACTCTAATAATTTTTTTTAAGGGTGAAACGATTCCTTTACCATATGCGCTCTGCAGTGAGGCCAAAACAGATATCTACAAATTCATTATAAAAAATTTGAAAAAACTAACAGGAGAATTGCCTAATCTTAAAAGTGTCATTCCGGACTTTGAATAGGCTGAGATAAACGCAATTTCGGAAATACTTTCACATGTAAGATATATTGGTTGCTCATTTCATGCTTCAATAGTAAGTTTTATTTTAAGTTATTATTATAACTTGTAGTACACAAGGAGAAATCCACAGCAAAAAATGCTGTATAGACGCAGACAAATTTCACTGTAGTTTACAGTAAAATTGAGTAGTTGCTTAGAGAACACTGATGGGTAGTTCGAAGATTTTCAGGGTATTATACAATCATACGTATGATACTACTAAGGTGTATGATAGTTGAAAGTGAATAAATATTGATAAATTTGTGAGTCTATATAATAGTCTAAAAAAATAAAATAGTATAAAAAGTAAATTTTAGAGGTGCTTTTCATGTATGACTATTAGCATATCCTCACTCTTAGTCATCAGAATGCTTGAGTGCGTTCCGTGGCTACCCAGTCCGTATAGGGTTACCATATGCGAAATTCTATCAGGACATGTCTTGATTTGAGAACAGATGTCCTGATCAATTGTGAAAAAGTCCTTTTTTGATAAAATGTCCTGGTTTGACATAAATGTCCTGATTTGGGAATTTTTTTTTTTATTTCCCAACAATGCGCAAAGAATCAACTCAACAAAGCACCGTGTCGGTTGAGAAAGTTTAAGATTACTTTCACTCAACGTCTTTAGATGGCAGACTTATACAAGTCTCATATATATTGCTTCTTTTTCTGTTCATATATCTTGTTTATTATTAACTGATAAAAAGTTATTAACAAAAAAACTTCCGTTATTGTACGTGTTCATTATTGAATGCTATTATCTATTTAGATGTATTTTGAAAAATAATTGAAAAATAACACAAAAATAATGAAATATTGTTAATAAAAAACATTAATATTGTAGAAAACAAAATTTTTGGTCAATTTGGGAATTTAAGAAATTTTTGGAAATCTAAACAAAATGATAATAATTTTTTTAAGCAAAGTTGTGAGAATAAAAAAATTATAGATATTCTTGTTTCAACTAATTGTGGAAAAAGCTGCTCCGAAATGATAAAAATAGCAGAATTTTTTTTTGCTATACCAGGGGTAGTATTCTTGATCTCTTACTGCGGGAGTTACTGCGGGTCCCGCAATAACTGTTCGCCGGCATGAATTTGTGTCGCGACATCAAAAAGTAAAGGCGCTTTCCAACAATTTTCATGCAAACCAACCTTATTTCGGTAAAATAGGTTAAAAAAACATAAAATATGGTTGGTTTGCATGAAAATCGTTGGAATATATGCCGGCGAATAGTTATTGCGGGACCCGCAGTAACTCCCACAGTAAGAGATCAAGAATACCACCCCAGGACATAATGCCCATTGTGAAAAAGTAGTTTCCATGATAAACGCACAGTAATCGAGTAAAAGAAACGAAATTTCTTGTAAAAAATATAAATTACTAAATGATTGTATTATATAATTTTAAAAATTATTCATGTATTGATATGTTTGTAAATATTTGAAAAAAAGCAGAAAATGAAAGAATACTGCAAAAGATTAGTTCTGCTCAAAAATACAAGACTGAATAGAATTTAAAAATTGATACGATAATAATAATACTTAATATTGTATACAACAAATATTTGATATATTAATATGAATATAATTTATATTTATGTATTCAACTATTAAAGAAAGAAAAACTCAATTCTAAGTTATAACTTTTTTCACGGTAGAAAGGGGGGGCAAGACAAAATGATATGTCCGGATCAAGAAGACTAGAGACCAGGAGAATAAACTTTAGTGGAGGGGGTGTCCTAGAATACGGCGGCTATGTAGAGTGCGCCACTTTTACTCCTTAACGGCGCACTACGTAAGGCGCAGTTTGTTATCCCTAGACACCTCAGCAGTCTAGAATTATGCTAAAATTATTGCTTATTAAAATGTTTTATTATTAAAGAATAATTCTACAAGAAATTAATTTTCTTAAAGCATCTCTATCTCTCTACCTATTTGTTTCCTAAGCATTTTGGTTAATTATATAAACAATAAATAGTTTTTTGAAAAATAACAAGCAGCTAGAGGCAGAATGTTTATTACATATTAGGCTGATATATTTATTACATATTTTTATAGATATGTATATTTATATTTTTTTTTTGTGTTTGTGTATATGTAAAATTCATCTATTGAAATAATAACAATTAAATTATACACATTGGCAATTTAAAAAAAAAAAAAAAACAATATTTAATTAATTTTTTTTTAATCAATTTAGTAATATATGCTTTGAAAAAAATTAATTTTTGGTAGAATTATTCTTAACTAATAAAATATTTTAATGAGCAATAATTCTACAAGAAATTACTTTTTTTTTAAAGCATCTCTTCCTCAAGCTATTTGTTTTCTTGAAAAATTAATTGTTGCTAATTTTATTAACCAAAATGCTAAAGAAACAAGTAACTCGAGGGAGAGATGCTTTTGAAAAGAAAAAATTTCTTGTTGAATTATTGTTTATTAATAAAACATTTGAATGAGCAATAATTCTAGCTGAGGTGTCCAGGGATAAAAAACTGCGCTTTACGTAGTGCGCCGTTAAGGAGTAAAAGTGGCGCACTCTACATAGCCGCCGTTTTCTAGGACAGCAAATGTTACCCCCTCCACTAAAGTTTATTCTCCTGGTCTCTAGTCTTCATATCCCTAATCATTTCCCCATCATAAAATCTTGCCAGTTGCCCTGTACATTTTTCAGTATGTACATACATAGTAGGCACTAGGCACCGGCCATTGCACGCTCATATTCATTTCTGCTCTCTCAATTCTCATACTTTATACTGTTTTTTTTTTTATCTAAGGATTCAATTTAACTACTCACTGACATAGAGTCTTTGATGTTAAATTATTTATATAGTTTTTTTCCTTTTATTCAATTAGCTGTAATAGATACTTCTAGTTGTATTCTTGTAGTTTTTTCTGTAGTAGCATCTTTAATCATCCACAAAAAAAAAAAAAATAGCCAAGCTCATATTCATTTCTGCTTTCTCAATCATCAAAGAAGCTTTTCCAACAACTTTGTAGTGAGAGTGATTCTGTTCAGTTACCCGGTGAAAAACCAACGCCACCGACTATAATTGTGATTACTATAATTAATTATCGTTAAATAAATTGTTTTATGGGCCCGAGTCTTTCGCTCGAAAACTTTGCTCGTGAGCACCGGCCATTACACGTTCATATTCATTTCTACTTTCTCAATTCTTATACAGAAGTGTTCGTAAAAATTTAGAAAATTGAATAGTTCATACTTTTTGTTGTTCTTTTTTTTATCTAAGGATTTAATTTAACTACTCACTGACATCGAGTCTGCAAAGGCAAATCCCCAGGCTGCAAAGTTGGTTTCCCTTCAACAGTAGAATCAAGCACAAATTTAATATATGCTATTAATGCTAAATTTTTGTTTCAGATAGGACTGTTTCTATATCACCTGATATCACCGTTAACAAGAGTTGTTGATATTAAAAATGAACTCGAAATTTGATGATTTTGAAGAATTAAAAGACTCACAAGAAATAATAGAAATTAATCGAAAAAATTGTCCGCTAATGAAAAATCAAAACGAATGTCTACGAGGATGGCGATGCCCATATGCCCATCGTAATGGTAGAATAGAAAAAAAGTTCGATGATGTAGTTGGAAAATGGGTACTGGAATGTAAGTTAAATCTTCTATTTATCTTCCTATTAATTAATTTTTGCCTTAACAATTTTTTTTCATCAATATTTATCAAGAGGCACGGTAGAGCCTCGCGTCAAGTATGAGAAAGAAAAGAGAGAGACAACGCAAGATAGCTACCGTGCCTATATATACACGGGATAGAGGTAACCTCTTCACCTCCCAATCTTTACGCATTAATTTGAATCTGATTAAGATCAGACAAAAATATTCTGCTTTCTCATTGCCCCATAAATCGATATCAAACTTTTTAATAGAAAAAAAAACAGATTTTTTAGATGTATACTTTTTTAAAAAATTAAAAATCAATTTTGGGAAATTGCGTTTACGATAAAATTATCATCTAACTATGAAGACTAGAGACCATATATCATACATCTAACTCTAGAGCAATCTGACAACATTATAAAAATAAATTGGCAAGCTAATAGTAGATGATGTAAAACACCTTTATTTACAAAAATCGTCCGACTCCAGACTCCAGAGCGGTCTGGCACTATTATAAAATAAAAATTTAGCGGAGTTATGGTTGGTGGTGTGACAAAACCTTTATTTACAATGTATTCAATATCGTACCGACGGTTCAAAGACGGTGGAAAGATAGTGCGTGCGCCATATGTTGTTGTTCATAGACTTGTTTATGATAGTCAATGATAGTATTCAACGAGGCATATTACCGTGCCTCTTGATATTGCAGCAAAGTCTTTGCCTAATGGTGTGATGTGAAAGCGTTTATACTACTTGATATTCAATATTTAGCATAGTCAATGCCTATTAGTCTGAAAGGCCTCGTAAAACCTATTTACTGCTCAATGAGTATTGACTATTTATAAATTTTTAAATTATTGTAACATTCATTATTGTAACGATTTATTATTTTTTTATTATTTCCAAGTTGCAGCATTTATTGCTTTTACACGATTTTGAAATAATTCAAAAAAAAAAAAATTCGTTCATAATTGATATCATAATTGATATCATAATTGATAAAAAATTAAATCATTCATATTCATTGAATTTCACTTGAAAAGTTTCTGATAATAAATAGTAGAAGAATTCAATATTGCATTTCTCATCCTCACATAAATTAATGTCGAATTTTTTAATAAAACTGTAGTAGTAGACTCAACTTCAATAATTTTTTTCGATGTATACAGTTGTTTTGAAACACAACCAAGATAAAAATCAAATGCAACTGTTTTCTTATCATCCATTATTATTTATTGAATTAATATCAAAATTTTCATAAAAAAAAATAAATTCTCTTTCGAAGCATATTTCTGTTCCGAAATACAGTATTTAATATTGCATTGGCATTTTGAAGATGCGGTGCATGCGCCATATGTTGTTGGTGAAATAAAATTCAAAATATAGCAAGATAATAGTGAATGGTGTAAAAAACCTTCATTATGATAACGCAAGGCACTATACGGTTTTTAAACTTAAAGCGTATGTCGACTCACATAGTTTTCGACCAAAGTTCTATGCCATAGTTTGATTATGACCAAAAACAACTAGATCATTCCCAGTTATCACTAAAAATCGTTTCTATCGATTGGTCTATACCCAGTGGCTTATGCAGGAAAATTCAATAATACAATAAATTTAATATCACCACATATATTTCTATAGAAATATTTTTAAATAAGTATTGTACTTATATGACTTTTATATAATTCATTTTTTTCGTTATCAAAATTTTTTTTTTTTTTAAATAATCGAAAAATATGATTTTTTATTCTACCCTGAAATATTCAGAATTGAAAAAAAAATTATTTTATCGTAAGAACCAATTCAATATTATTTATTTTCTTATCGTTGATAATCAAAGAACTGTACAAAAAGATGTGATATCACAACAAAAAAAGAAACACAGTTTTTTTTACAAAAAGAAGCGTCACATCAAATATTCGAATTGTGATGTAACTTGTTTGCTTTCGATTAATTATTCATATACTTATGCACAATAAGATATGATACTAAAAAAACCAAAGGAGAAAATTTATTTTTGATTTGTGTAAATCTTAATTGTTAGAAAAAAAAAAAAAAAAAAAAAATTATACTTGACCCCGCGACGTTCTTCCAAAATTCAAAGATAAATTTTAAGCCAACACTATTCAATCTTATAGTAGTATTTATTTCTGTGCTCATTTACATATATAAATCTTTACACATCTTTTACTTAAAAATTAAAATTAAATACATCTTTTCTTATATACTAAATTATACATATATCTTTTCCTCTCTATACATATATATATTTTTACATCTTTTCTTACATCTATTTTCATTCTTACACTCACATCTACTCTCCTCTCTCTGTCCCTGTCAATCTCTCGAAACCTCTCACCCACTCACATACTTCTTCTATTGGTTTTTCTCTTAACATATTGGCTACTTCTCTCGTCATATCTACGTCCGTTACCCCTATAAATATTTCATCCATTTTTTTTCCAACTCTCTCACTACATTCTATTCGCACACTTGTACACACCAATATGTGTTCTAGTGTTTCCCACTCATATCCACATAGTCTACAGTCCCAGTGTGTTTCACCCCCTTTTCTATATCCTTTTTCAAAAGCCCTCCCTATATTTCCACATCTCATTCTCGCCCAGCACTCTTTATCTTTTATTTTAGCATTTTTTTCCCCCCAATATATTTCTTCTAATTCTCCTGTTTCTACAAACTTATATAATTTCGCATATGAGCTTTCCATTATACATTCATTTATTTTTAAATCTTCCTTTATTTTCCACTTTCTAAAACCATCCTCCATACATAACATTACATCTTCCCTTGCTGCCCCATTTCTTATCATATCTATGGCCTCCATGCATTCCATTTCTTCTAGCATTTCTTTAAACTCTTTACCCCATCTCGTCTCATGATTATTCATTATATTTCTACATTCTTCTTTTAAGCATATCTTCGGCAGCCTTTCCTCACTCATTCCAATTATTTTTCCTATGTATCTTATCGCTCTTCTTGTTCTTTTTCTTTTTGATGTCTCCACTCTCGCTTCTTTGCTCCATATATATTCTGGTGTATTTTTTGCTACACTCAATGCCATTTTTATCATTCTCGCTCTCGCTCTGTCCACATTCATTCTATCACCCCATCCCCATACCTCTACTCCATACAGTAAAGCCGTTTCTGCCAATGTTTCATACAAATACACTCTTTTTCTTATCGTGTTTCTCCCTGCTCTTTTTATTACTCCCCATGCCGTGTTTGCCATCCTCCATGCTCTTGCAGCTAAAAATTTTGACTGTTTGTCCCAAGCCCCCTTGCTTGAAAACCAACACCCCAGATATTTGAAACTGCTTACTTCCTCTATTGTATCCCCTTTAAAATTCCACTTCCATTTTATTTTCTCTTTTCTTCCATTCGCGCACCTCATGATTTTTGTTTTTCCCACATTCACCTGCAACTTATTTTCATCCACATACTTCTCCAGTATTTTTAGCATTTCTTTTAATCCTTCCGCATGGTCAGCTAATATCGCCACATCATCCGCATATTTCAAAGCAAAAATTTTTTTATTTCCTATTACTGTACCACCAATATTTCTATCTTCCCACATCTTATCCATATCATCTATAAAAATATTAAATAGCATTGCACTCATTGCACATCCTTGCCTAACTCCTTTAAACGCTAGAAACTCTTCTGTTAACTCTTTCCCCGCTATTACTTTACATTTTGTTACTCTATATATCCCTTTTATAACCCTAACATTTTTCCTTTTATTCCCAATTTTTCTATTTTCTTAAACAATAATTCTCTATCTACCGTGTCAAATGCTTTTCTAAAATCTATAAACGCAATATTTATTTTTCCTCCCCTTTTTTTCAGTTTTTCTCCGATAATCGAATTTAAAACAAAAATATGATCTATCGTGCCCCTTTCACTTCTAAACCCCGCTTGATTTTCTTTTATTTTCTTTCTTTTTTCCAGCCAATCATTCATCCTTCTCGTTATTATATTTGTCATTAATTTATATCCCGCGTTTAAGAACGATACTCCTCTATAATTACTTGCTTCATTTATATCTCCATCCTTATAAATTGGGTATATTAACGCGGTTTCCCACTCCTTCGGTATTACCCCTTGCTCCCATATTTTATTTAAAATTTTTCTTAACCCTTCTCTACCTTCACTTGTCATTGCATGTAAAAATTCTAACTGTATCCCGTCTTCCCCCGGAGCTTTACCTGTTTTCATCTTTTTTAATGCTCTTTTCAATTCTTCCTCTCCTATCTCCCCATTCATTATATGTTCTGTCACTCTTTCATTCCATCTAACGTTCTCTTCTTCTCTTACTTCATTTTCATCCTCTTCCTCACTCTCGCTACTGTCATATTCAATCACTTGCACCTCCTCTTCTCCCCCTATCAGTTTTTCAAAATAGTTTTTCCATTCCTCCTTCTCTATCTCCTCACTTGCTAATATTCTTCTCTTATTTCTAAAATAGTTCACTCCCTTCCACCATTCACTCATGTCTTTACTCTCATTCAATTCATTCCACTTTCTTTCTTTCCATTCATCCCTTATATTATTACACATTATCTTATAATCTTTCTTACATTCTAAGTATATTTTTTTATCATCCATACATTCCGTTTTTCTAAACATGTCAAGTCTTTGGTGCACTTCTCTTCTTTTTATTTTACACTCTTCATTATACCATTCGCAAGTAGTGCACCAAAGCGGGTTCTGGGACAATTTGATATCAAAGACCCCCGCTGTTCGATCAAATGATTGACTTCGCGGTTTTTCGCGGTTTTTGTGACGTCATGTTTTTTTTTTTTTTCGAAAAAAAATTTTTTGTCCCGAGCTGGATTCGAACCCGGGTCCTCTGGGTGGCAGTCCAAAGCCTAATGCTCAGGACCACATCAACATATTGCTGAAGATTATGTTTTGAAAATTGTTATAACATGATACTACATTTTTTCATAAATTTAAAAACAATATTAAAAATTGTTAACAAAAATTGTTTATTAAATGTCGGTTTGTTTATTGTTGAAAAAAATAAAATAAAATAAAATAAAATAGAATAAATTAAACATAAAATTATTTTTAATTTGACTTTTATTAAATTATATAATATTTAAAAATTGTTTATAAAATTGTATTATTTATTACTAAAATAAAATCTGAAAAACTTTGGTTAAAAGAAATGGATAAAACATAGGAATATTTTTTAACTAAATTTTTATTGAAACAAAACCATTTACAATTTAATCGCCAATTATTTCCTCGCCAATCCCCTCATCATTATCATGAATATTATCAACAAAAATTTCGACTATTTCTTCATCATCTTCATCTTCATCTTCTTCTTCTTCTTCTTCTTCTTCTTCCATCTCTTCGTCTGATATTACACCATCAAGATGTCCATCCCACATATGGTGTTGAGGCGTAATTTCTGAAATTATAAAAAATTTATTATTAAATTATTAACAAAGACATATATTTATAAAATTAAAACTGGTAAATTTATTATAATTTTTACATACTATATTCGATTAATGGCCTGCCTAGTGGTGTTGTCGTGATTTGAAATGTTCCTGTAATACATTTAAGAGAGAGAAAAATATTAAATAAAATTACAATGAAGTATGATTGATTAATAAAATCAAATTAAATAAAATTTACCATTGGATGATATTTTGTATGGAGCATCATGGGCTGCAAGTGGTCTATCATCTTGATCTCTCCAATCTGTACCAGCTAATTAATCTAAATGAATAAAATTGTATATTTATAATAATAATAATAATAATAATAAGACACTAATTATAATATTTAGCTTCATTTTAAACTTACGAATATCAGTGATCATATTGCCATATTGATCATGTTTTAAATCGAATCCACCTGTAATATTATAAATAAATTATTATTCATTCATATTTGATAAACAAAATTCATTTAAATTATTTATTTCAATGTAAACATTAGCATACAAAAATTTTTATACAGCCTTGATGCTGTTATTAATCCAGCTATTGCATTTGTGTGATATTCCATTAATCGTAATTGTGATTCGCGCCTCTGGAATGGGAAAGATCGATTCTCAATCATCCGTTCTCGGCAACGTAATTCGAATGCAAGCATTGGCTGCAAGGCATCAGTGTGGAATTTGAGCTAAAATATAAGAAATAATTGTAAACAACATATATATATATATTAAACACAAACAATAAATAATATATCACAGAGATGTGTTATAATATAAATAATATATCACAGAGATGTGTTATAATATAAATAATAAAATTACTATTTGAATGAAAATAATATTCATAACTTACCAATCCTGAAAATGTTGATCCTTCCATTTTGAGCTTCTGTTTGAATGTTTAGATTTTGCAAAAACTTGGCTTTATATACAAATGGAATAGTCTCTCCCACCATAACACATTCGAATTTTTAGATTTAAATTGTATGTTTAACAGTTTGAATGATGATTTGCATCAATTTTCCAAGTAAAAATTTGAAGAAAAAATAAAATAAATGAAAAAATTTTTAATCTATTGAAAGATCAAAGAAAAAAATCATTTTCTATGCAAAGTAAATGCACATATTGTGAAGATTATTCATTTCTCCAAAAAAAAATTCACTTGCAAAAATTTTAAAAATCATTGAACATTGTCAGATCGACATACAAAAAATATTCCCAACATGAGGTTTGGCTCATGCTGTAAAAAAAATCAAAGACATCAAGCTTTTTTTCTCACGAGATCAAAGAAAAAAAATGTAAAATTTGATGTAAAATTATTTATTTTATTTT